>CAUDMG010000499.1:0-17500 GCA_958450375.1 Homarus gammarus | reverse complement strand
AAAAGAGAGAGAGAGAGGTGTAGGTCCGGGAGCAACACGGCCATCATTCTTAGAGGATCCTTCAGCCAGCGTGTGCCAAAGGTCGTCTCCCAGGGGCCCCACCAACCCACCTCCTACAGGATAGAAGGAGAGGGAGGGAGGGAGGCAGGGAGAGAGGGAGGGAGGAGTAGGGAGGCAATAGTAGATAGAAAGTATGAGATATAACTGAGAAACAGATGTTCGTGTGTTCGTCGGTATAGTTTCTGTCAAGTCCATTCGTCTGTTTGATTATTATCCTTCCTGTCCTTTTTTCCTCTGTCTGTCTCCCTCCCTCCCTCCCTCCCTCCCTCCCTCCCTCCCTCCCTCACTCCACCATTCAGCATAGTTAACGCGATACACTGTACACGTTATATGTTTTTGACCAAACTTGGTGACCGTTAATGCTGGGATTGATCTTGAGAGCGGGTAGCGAGGTGAGCCTGACTATAGCATACGTAATGAAGTGGTGGTGGCTTGGTTGACGGAGTGGTGGTGGGGAGGCTCGGTTGACTGTTGGTGGTGGGGAGGATTGGTTGACTGTTGGTGGGGCTTGGTTGACTGTTGGTGGTGGCTTGGTTGACTGTTGGTGGTGGCTTGGTTGACTGTTGGTGGTGGCTTGGTTGACGGAGTGGTGGTGGGGAGGCTCGGTTGACTGTTGGTGGTGGCTTGGTTGACGGAGTGGTGGTGGGGAGGCTCGGTTGACTGTTGGTGGTGGCTTGGTTGACTGAGTGGTGGTGGGGAGGCTTGGTTGACTGAGTGGTGGTGGTGGTGTGGAGGCTTGGTTGACTGAGTGGTGGTGATGGGAAGGTTTGGGTTAACTCATTAGATTTCAATAGAATTTATTAATTTCGATACACGAGAAGTGACCTTTATAAACACCTACCCTACCCTACCATAACCTACCCTACCCTACCCTACCATAACCTACCCTACCCTACCAAAACCTACCCTACCCTACCCTAACCTCCGTCAACACGCTGTATTAATCCAATATAGTGTCGTGTATGATAATTTTTCTCCATAGAACCATCAGTGTATGTGTGTGTGAGTGTGTGTGTGTGTGTGTGTGTGTGTGTGTGTGTGTGTGTGTGTGTGTGTGTGTGTGTGTGTTTGTGTGTGTGTGTGTTTTCTTTGAGGATTAGCTTAACGAGGTAAGGCGTCAGCGGCAGGTGTGTCAGGTGGTGAGGGGACAGGTGTGTCAGGAGATGAGGGGGCAGGTGTGTCAGGAGGTGAGGTGGCAGGTGTGTCAGGAGGTGAGGGGGCAGGTGTGTCAGGAGGTGAGGGGGCAGGTGTGTCAGCAGGTGAGGTGGCAGGTGTGTCAGGAGGTGAGGGTACAGGTGTGTCAGGGGTTGAGGGGGCAGGTGTGTTAGGAGGTGAGGGGGCGGCAGGTGTATTACATTATTGGTTTTAAGAGTAACACAAGAATTATCAAGCATCACTGTATAAAATAATCATATGTTGTAAGTCGTATATATTAAACTCGTGTGGATCAGATGCAGTTCATTAATTCGTTCGTGTTCTGGTTGGTGGCGAGCAGTAAACAAGAGCTATCTACACGGGAGGACCTCTACACTCTTCTTGTAGCAGATGACACAAATACCGCGATGTGCGTTGAACTTGACTCTACATCCTTTGACCTGTGAGAGAGAGAGAGAGAGAGAGAGAGAGAGAGAGAGAGAGAGTGTTGTAATTGGCGTGTGAGTGTTGTAGTTGGCATTTTATTCCCTCACCACACGACTTACCACACAGGAAACTCAACGTGCATATCACCTCTCGTTCCTCTCGCTCTGTTGTGACTTATGGTCGTTTTAGTTCCCTTAATTGCTGTTCGGTGACCTGATTACCAACTTATGAGGAAAGAGGTCAGGTTCGGGGTCAAGGAGACGTGAGTTTACAATGTATCAATGTTTATATCTTTATTATTTTATCCCGAAGTTGTAGTGTTGTTGTGAACTTGGTAGAGGAGAATAATAATATGCTGTCTCCCCTCCACGTCTTCCCCGATGATTCTTGTATTAATACATTTTAATACACCACTTAATACATTACCTGGGTCGTGTATACAGTTGCGAGGTACGAGTTGTAATACTTCATAATAATTCTTCATTTTTATTTTATTTTTCCTGTTGGCAATACACTGACACACACTTTCTATTGCAGCAAGACCAGGCAAGCGCCATCGAGGACATTGCACACCGGCGCTGCAACAAGTGCAAGGAGGCTTGTCCAGGCTTTGAGGCACACTTTTGGAGGTAAGTGTACACCCTCACTCACTCACTCTTCCTTGGTAATGGCACTCCCACCTGCATGCTGACTGTCGGTGGGTGCCAGACAGTGCCAGGAGGGACTTATTGCCCTTAAGTGACACCAGACCTGCCTGCGTCTGTCACCCTCTCTTACAGTGCGTCTCTCCTGCTCCTTGACTGTCATACACCAGGCGCTGTCAGGTCAACATACTGTATACTCTAACGGTGTTGCTTTATGGTTGTGTGGTGGTCATTGTGGTGCTGCTGTACACTTCATCAGGTGACTGTCATCGTTACTACTGTCTTCTTCAACACTGTGGTTAGTATGGAATTTTTTTTTTTTAGTGTTTCTTAAATTGGTGTTGACAAGCCGTATAGGGACGGTAGAGTATGAGGGAGACATGAAGCAGGGTGATGGTGGTCGCTCATCTTAGTGTATTATGATGGGGATGTATAATGTATTAATTTATTTCATATAGGATGTAGTACAAGTGATTTATTTTGTACGTTTTTCTTCACTAGTCTCTCTCTCTCTCTCTCTCTCTCTCTCTCTCTCTCTCTCTCTCTCTCTCTCTCTCTCTCTCTCTCTCTCTCTCTCTCTCTCTCTCTCTCTCTCATACCATTTTTATATTCCACAAGTATGCCTTAATAATAGTCACGGGTTGAACTCTTGTGTGTTAACTCCCAAGAACCACTCCTCCTCAGTAGCTCTTCCTACTGCCGGAGACGATGAAGAACTAGGTGGGTGGGTGTTCTGTTCTCGTGATTTATGTGATCTGGGCTGTAGCGAGACGTGTGTGGCTGGCGGGTGTGTTGGCCACTTAAAGACTCCGCCAGATCATATAGTGTAGTCTGGCGTCGTGGTGAAGCATTTACTATATTCACCAATTATAAGGTTGAGTTTTATTGGAGGAAGTCAGTTTATATATGAGTCTGTGGTGTGGGAGTTGTTGAGATGACCGGACCAGCTGGCTCATGTGCCTCCTGGATCTGTTCACTCGACAACACGAAAATTTACTGGAAGATGGAGGTTAAGTCTTAAATTGGATCCACCCCCCTCCCTTTCCCCCCCTCTTCCCTCGTCCCCCCTTTCCCCCTCCCCTCCTACCCCTCCCCCATCTCCCCCAGCCCTGAGTCCACTACAGCATATGAAGTAAATAGTTGATGGATGACCTAGAATTGATTATAAGTTGAGTGGTCTGGCAGGTTTACACAGAGTAGATACAACAACAAAAAAAAGTTGTCTTATGTACTGTAGTTAGTTCCTCGGTACTGGTATTCATTGATCTTGCTGACGCAGTTAAAACCTGAGAGAGTTAGACCAGTAGCCGAAGCCTCTGTGTGGGTGGCTTTGAAACGTTGCCAGAGGATTGGTGAAGTATCGCGTAACTGGGGTGTGTGTGTGTGTGTGTGTGTGTGTGGATAGAGGATCGAGTAGCCTAGAGGAGGGCGGGTCAGGGGATCCAGTCACTTATCTGAGGATCTCGTCACTTGGGATCCAGTCCTCTACCTGGTGGGGGAATGTGCGGTGCATGTTGTTAGCGACTCCTCCCCCAGCAGCCTGATCCATGCAGGTTCCTCCTCCTCCTCCTCGTCTACCGTCTGTGTGTTTATCTAGTTAGCGCTTCTGTGTGATCATTATAATAGAGAAATATAGTTACACCAAGTATTAAAACGCTGATGGAATTACTGAACTTCCCTTGTGTGTTGGTTTAAGATTTTTAAAGGACCTTTTGTCGTGGAAAACTGCAAAAAAAAAAAGAGCCATTAAACATCGTCAGCGTTCATGCAAGGAGAAGTTAATGGCTCCGCGAATGTTTAAAAAGTACTAATCCTGGGAATTTGACTCCCTGATGTTGTAGTTGGCATTTTATTCCCTCACCACACGACTTACCACCGGTTCTTGAACACCACACAAATTCCACACTGGATAATCGACCTTTGTTACGTAAATTCCTATTCTAATTTTGGTCAGGAACGAAATACTAAACGTTTACGTAAAGCTACACACATAATGAAAACACAACATACAATATAAGTTAATATACCACTAGTCTTACCTGTGTTTAGAGCAGCTTAAGGTAGATAATTAGGTCAGTATGTGAAAGGTAGACTCTTACAGTGATTGGTTTGTCTCTGATCATTACTAAGTTGTCTGAACGTGTCTTTTCTCCTACTTAAAAGATGATGATGTAGATGTAAGAAAAGAGAGAGAGAGAGAGAGAGAGAGAGAGAGAGAGAGAGAGAGAGACGAGTCAGGTGTTACAAGACTAGGGTTGAGGACGTCGCTATCGGCAATGTTCACCCGTTTCATTAGCAGTGAGTTAGGATGCTGGTGGCTCGGCTCGGCTCGGCTTGGCTTGGCTTGACTCGGCTCGGCTCGGCTCGGCTCGGCTCGGCTTGGCTCGGCTCCCCCACACCTTTTTGCTTACGTCACTTGCTGGAAACATCACCTTATTTAGAACCCTAAAATTCGCTGGTTAATAATACATAATGAAGGTGTTAAATGATATACAACAGATTATGTGGTGATATAAATTATTGATGACTTAAGAAATAAAAACAGTATTAATTCCCTTGGTGATGATGACTGGCTATATTTATCAAGTATTTAATATCTTGTTTATCACTATTATTCAACTTTTGCTATTTATTGTAATTTATTGATTGATTTATTTATTTTTTATTTTTTATTTTTATTTATTTTATTTTTTATAATTATACAAGTGACGTATTGATCTATACTTACTACACCGTGTATAGTTAAGATGTATCATACAAGGTGACTACAGTATGGTCTACGTTGTATAGAGTCCCGAGGTGTATGTTGTATGGGAGGACTGGGGAGGAAGGAGGAGGTGAATGGTGATGATGAAGGTAAACTGAATGGAAATTATACACAATATACAACTGGACCCATTCATTACCCTCCCCCCCCCCCCTCTCTCTCTCTCTCTCTCTCTCTCTCTCTCTCTCTCTCTCTCTCTCTCCTGCAACAATATGGATGCAGTGGTGGTCGAACGGATACAGTGTTCGCTTCATGTCCTAAGTGTCTCTGGTTCGACACCTAGACATGCCCCACACAGATGCCTTATGGGACCTACTTTCACTACATCCACGGGAAACTGAGCATCGTGGTGTGTCATTATAGTACATCCTTGACACATCCCACTTTCACTGAGAAACCGGTTGCTATCTCCCCGGCACACAGACACACATACACCTCGCTCCCTCCATTTATTATTATTATTATTATTATTACTTTAGTTATTATTATTTTATTATTTTATTATTAGGAATTGTTATTATTATTATTGTATTTGTGGTTTTTATTATTAATACTTTAATTACTGTTTGCTACTACTACTTTTTACCCGTAGTGGCCTCCAGCCTCTCCCAGTAGCCATTCAGTGACTGTTGCCTCATAGTCAATATCTGCAACTACTACTACTAATAATAATATGTACGTTTAGAAGATATATAATATGGCGGGAGAGACAGGCATTAAAAGAAAATGTACACACACACACACACACACGCACGCACACACACACACACACACACACACACACACACACACACACACACACACACACAGAGGAAAGGTTGTGATATTGAAGGTGGTTGAGGTGGGTGGGAGGGAAGGAAGTGGTGGTGGTGGTGGTGGTGAGGGAGGGAGGGAGGGAGGGAGGTAGAGAGATGGAGAGAAAGAGGTGGTAATGTTGATGGAGGAAGATGATAAGTGGGCGAGAAGAAACAGAACCAACAGACAGGAAAGAATGATAATAAAATAGGAATAAAAAGGAAAATGTAACTTGAAACCGAATCTGAAGTTAAGGAACAACAAGAAGAGATGAGAGGAAAGAAACGAGAAGAAACGGAGGAGGTAGAAGGAAGAGATGGAGGAGAGGGCGAAGAAAAGGTCGAGGAAGAGAAGATGGAGAAAGGAAAGATTGAAGATGAGGAGAGGGAGAAACAGAAAGACTGGAGGACAGGAAGGGTGAAGAAGATGTGAAGAAGAGAAGACAATAAAGAGGAATAAGAGAAAAAGTCGAAAGAAAGTTAAGAAATGATAATGATAAAATGAAGAGGCAAAGGAAGGAGTGTGTGTGTGTGTGTGTGTGTCTGCATATGGGTCTGTGTCTGTATGTATGTATGTGTATGTCTGCATATGTGTGTATGTCTGCATGTGTGTGTCGTTCCCACGGTCAGTAGCGCTCCAGCGACTGTCTCCTCCCCCCCCCCCCTCCTTGACTGTTGACACACACCCACTGGCCACACACACACACACACACACACTCTTATTGTTGAACTCTTCCTCTTGGGGTTGAACTTCCACCACACCACCGTCTCACTTGTCACACACCTGTCCTCACACCTGTCTTCACCTGTCACACACCTTCAACTCTCCCCAAGAATTTATGATGTGTTCATTAATACCTGCAGGAGCCTTGTGGATGAGAGGTAAGGACTGGCTCAACAACTTTCCCGTACGAACATTACTGAAAAAGGAAGAATCCATGGGCGCGCTCACTCACTGGCAAATGGCCATAAGAAACCAGAGGATGTGGTAGGGGTGGTGTGGTGATGCGGTGGTGGTGAGGGTGTGATGGTGTGGTGTGATGGGGGTGTGGTGTGGTGGTGATGATGGGAGTGTGGTGGTGTGGTGGTGGTGAGGGTGTGATGGTGTGGTGTGATGGGGGTGTGGTGTGGTGGTGATGATGGGAGTGTGGGAGTGTGGTGGTGTGGTGGTGGTGAGGGTGTGATGGTGTGGTGTGATGGGGGTGTGGTGTGGTGGTGATGATGGGAGTGTGGTGGTGCGGTGGTGGTGTTGGAGCGAGAATTAAGGTTAGTGGGGTGGGAACATGACTCTACTCTTTGGCGGCTGTGGCTCCTGCCTTCATTCATGCACTGGTGGTGGTGTGGCAGGCCAGGCGGGGACCCACTAGCAGTCAGGTGCATTAAGGTGTAGTGTCTGGGGAGTGACGCCTTGTTGCTGGTGTGTATCATCGGAACTAATTTAACATGAATGTGTGTGTGACCTGTGGTGTAATGGTCAGCATGCTCGCATCGCAAGTGAGTGGACCCGACTTCGATCCCCGGGCAGGGTGAAACTATGGGCAAGTTTCTTTACGCCATTTGCCTCTGTCTACCCAGCAGTAATTGGGGACCTGGATATTAATCGAATTGCGGATCGTGTTCCGGGGTAATGTTTAGCCAGTGCAGTTGGCGAGTTGTCCGGTCTTCTCGGACTGTTCCTTGACACAGGGTCATGCAGCTCGTTAACTCAGGGTGTGGTTGTTGTGTTGGCGACAGCTTCTACACCTTAAACAAATTCACGCCTAGGTGGCCCTTGGGCCGGCCATCCTCGTTACACGAGGGGCAACCATTATTATTGTGTGTGTGTGCGTGCGTGTGTGTTACCTACATATTAATTTAGTAACAAACAAATTAATTAGTGTTCCACCGTGGTTATATAATCTTACTGTACTCTGTAAAATGTTCTGTATCATGACGACTCTGGAGACTCCACACAAGGTACTGTACCTCCAATACAAATATCAACATTCTTAAACTTAACAAGCATTTCGGTCAAGTTTTAACAATAATGAATTTAAAACAGCCGACAAATAGAGCTTGTAAGTGTTGTGTCTCACACAAACGGCTGCCGGAGGTATAGTTAACTTTACTGTGCCCGAGCGGCGCTGAGAGAGAGAGACAGGCAGCGGATGTAGTGAAGTGCACTTGATCACTTAACATGTATACCGGTAATACCTCTTGTGTAGTCTTGTTATCTGGGGCGTCATGACATAGGTGGCAGCACATAAGTTGCATCACACGGATGACAGCACACAGGTGGCAGCACATTAGTTGTAGTACGCAGGTGGCAACACATTAGTTGCATCACACAGATGGCAGCACACAGGTGGCAGCACATAAGTTGCATCACACAGGTGGAATTTGAATTGAATTGAATTGAAACAGTTTATTTCGCCAGAAAGACAGTTACAGAGTGGATAATAATAACAATATTAACATGGCTGAGCCAGCTGAGAACCTGAGCTCTCTTTTAGGCACCTGATATTTACTGTACATTTTCTCAAGGAAGTATTATGTAACATTTAGTATCATCTAGAATAGTACAATAACATGGTGGTAATAAGAACATCTCATGATGTTACCACGGCTATCACTTCTATATTTGTTTATTTTATTATTTATTATTTATTATTATTTTTTTATTTATATCATAAGTATATACATACATTACAGTGTAACTGAAAAACATAAGTATAATGGGGTAGCAGTACAACCTGGGTTGTACAGTATTAAGGTTGAACAAGAGGACAGAGCTGTCAGGATTATGTCTAGTTGGCAAATATATTTATTGCAATGGTAATTTCTTATCTATCTACATGATAATTTCTGATAAAACGGTTTTGATGGTACAATAAAAGCAGCTATATGTACTAGGTACTACAAGAAATATTAATACTTAGACAATAGATATTTTTTAAAAGATGATTTAAAGGAAGGAAGCGTAGTCTTTGCTCGCATGGGTGGGGGTAAGTTGTTCCACACCTTCACACCAGGATATTTTATGGAGGTCTAGGACTGAGAGGAGCGCCTAGGGGGTGGTCTTGGTAGCTCTTGGTGCCTTAAGTTGTATCTCTGATTATTCCGGAACTGGAAATAACTATAGTCAAGCAAGTGATTTACAGATTTGTAAGCAAAGAGGGCACAGCAGTAGGTGTTAATATCCTCGAATTTTAACATTTTCAATTAAGCAAATTGTTCGTTTGTGTGATCTGTTTTTTTCAAGTAAGTCATTGTCCGTACAACTCGCTTTCGTGCAGTAGCCAGAGATTGTGTTTTTGAAGAGCCAGAGGCCCCCCCCCCCCCATAGTGTGTGACAGTGTATCAGGTGTTGGTAAACAAGATCATGATAGATTTCTTTCACTGCTTTGAGAGAGAGTGACTGCCTAGTGTGATACCACTTGCAAGATTGTCAGGAGTGTTGTTAGTCCAGATATGATCTACCACAGTGGCAGAGGTGGCAGTTACTCTAGTGGGTTTGGTTATAGTGTTGAAGAAGAGTTTAAAATGACAGGTAGCAAGAAGGTCTAATACTGAGGTGTCGGTTTCTGATTTTAATAGATCAAGGTTGAAATCTCCTGTAATGCAGCAAAGTTTCCTCTCTGAACTTATGATAGTGATCAGCTCCGAAAATTTATCAAGAAAATTACTTACATTAGTGTGGGGTCTCTTTACGTAATTCAATGAAAACACACTCCATGTACTCCTCCTGAACCTTTAAATCATCTCTTACAGAAGTGTTATACTTGATATCAACATATAGGGCGACACCACCACTGTGTCGTGACGTGTTGACGCAGTGTTTTATAATTAGGAATGTTATACAAATGGTCAATATCGTTAGTGAGTTTGGTCTCACAGAACCCAAGTACATCAAATTTGTAGTCAATAGAAGATAAACACTGATCTAAAAAGGTATCTAGATGAAGGGTAATACTGCTGATGTTATGGCTAATGAAGGAGAAGGAATGAGGTAGTAGGAGACTAGAACTAAACTCGGGAGAGTCAGGAAAGTAATAGTTACAGTTTGGGGTTGGTGTAACCCAGTGAGTGTTGTAGAAAGGCATCAGGGTCGATATGAGGGAGTATTGTGTCGACACCCTGGGTAAAGGGGTGTAGCACATATGATCTAGCACATCTAAAGGAATGGCAGCACATTAGTTGCATCACACAGGTGGCAGCACACCGGTGGTAACATATTAACTGGAGTGTATTAACCGATGACTCACTAGGGTACATTAACACTGAAACCTGGTGTGTTGTGTCCGTAGACTTATACTGCATCTCTGTCATGGTGGTGAGACGCACTCAGACCCGCCCGCGGCAGAGAGGAGTAGTCTAATAATGACCCCCTTGAGTATGATGATTTGACCCTCTAAGCATGATGATCTTACCCCTTGAGTATGATGATTTAACCCCTTTGAATATGATTTCTTAACCTCGTGAATATGATTATTTAACCCCTTTCGGTATGATCATTTAACTCCTTTCACAATGAGGATTTAACCCCTTTGAATATAATGACTTAACCCTCTGAGTATGATGATGTAACCCTATTGAGTATAATGATTTAACCTCTTGAGTATGATGATTTAACTCCTTTTGATATGATGATTTAACTCCTTTTGAGTATGATAATTAATTTAACCCCTTGAATACAATTAAAGTTTTCTCTCTCTCTCTCTCTCTCTCTCTCTCTCTCTCTCTCTCTCTCTCTCTCTCTCTCTCTCAAGATAACTATGTAATCTATGTTCTTGTAGTGATCTTTGTGCTCTCAGTTGACCGCTACCTTCTATAGTGAGTCAACACGACAAGCATTCACACGGTCATCGGCACTGTCTGTCTTCCAGTACCCGGTAATAACAACACAACGTACTGACCACCTCCACACACACACACACACTCACTGAAGGAAAGGTCATTGCTAACTAATGAATCTCTTATATTAATTTATTTATATATATTGTTTCTTAAATATTTTGTGATTTATATATATACACATTATATATACATTGTTATTATTTATGTTTTGGTTGTTTCAGGTATATTGCAAGAACCACTAAATCAGTCGTTACAATTTTGTGTTTTTCCTCTTAATTTTTTTCTAGGCCTTTCTAGTGCTGGCCTATGCACCTATACTGTCTTAGCCTAAATCTACTGGTAATATATTGTTTCACTTCAACTTCCTCACCTCACCTCACCTCACCTCACCTCACCTACCATTTGTTTTACTTTTATTAATGTTTTATCATAATCCACAAAATAAACAAATTCACAAAACAAATAAACCTTTAATGTCGTTCATCTTATTTTGTTTTTTAATTCGGTTAAATGTTCGGATATTATTTTTTGTTTCATATTTTATTTTGTCTGAAATTCCGTTGATTAACTTTTACAGGCGTGACTTATCAGACTAATTGACCGTGACCTGGTGTACAGTGCGTGCGTGCGTGCGTGCGTGTGTGTTTGTTTAGGTTATGGCGACCTGTGGTGTAATGGTCAGCATGCTAGCGTCGCAAGTGAGAGGACCCGGGTTCGATCCCCGGACAGGGTGAAACCATGGGCAAGTTTCTTTACGCCATTTGCCTCTGTCTACCCAGCAGTAATTGGGGACCTGGATGTTAATCGATTTGTGGATCGTGTTCCTGGGTAATGGTTAGCCAGTGCAGTTGGCGAGTTGTCCGGTCTTCTCGGATTGTTCCTTGACACTGGGTCATGCAGCTCGTTAACTCAGGGTGTGGTTGTTGTGTTGGCGACAGCTTCTACACCTTAAACAAATTCACACCTGGGTGGCTCTTGGGCCGGTCATCCTCGTTACACGAGGGGCAACCATTATGTGTGTATTATGTGTTTAGGTTGGGCTAAGCGCTGCCTCACTATAACGCTCCCTCACTATAACGCTCCCTCACTATAACGCTCCCTCACTATAACTCTCCCTCACTATAACGCTCCCTCACTATAACGCTCCCTCACTATAACGCTCCCTCACTATAACGCTCCCTCACTATAACGCTCCCTCACTATAACGCTCCCTCACTATAACGCTCCCTCACTATAACGCTCCCCACTATAACGCTCCCTCACTAGAACGCTCCCTCACCATAACTCTCCCTCACTATAACGCTCCCTCACTATAACGCTCCCTCACTAGAACGCTCCCTCACTATAACGCTCCCTCACTATAACGCTCCCTCACTATAACGCTCCCCACTATAACGCTCCCTCACTAGAACGCTCCCTCACCATAACTCTCCCTCACTATAACGCTCCCTCACTATAACGCTCCCTCACTATAGCGCTCCCTCACTATAGCGCTCCCTCACTATAACGCTCCCTCACTATAACGCTCCCTCACTCTAACGCTCCCTCACTATAACGCTCCCTCACTAGAACGCTCCCTCACTAGAACGCTCCCTCACTATAACGCCTCCCCCACTATAACGCTCCCTCACTAGAACGCTCCCTCACTATAACGCTCCCTCACTATAACGCTCCCTCACTCTAACGCTCCCTCACTATAACGCTCCCTCACTATAACGCCCCCCCACTATAACGCTCCCTCACTAGAACGCTCCCTCACTATAACGCTCCCTCACTATAACGCTCCCTCACTATAACGCTCCCTCACTATAACGCTCCCTCACTATAACGCTCCCTCACTATAACGCTCCCTCACTATAACGCCCCCTCACTATAACGCCCCCCACTATAACGCTCCCTCACTATAACGCTCCCTCACTATAACGCTCCCTCACTATAACGCTCCCTCACTATAACGCTCCCACACTATAACGCTCCCTCACTATAACGCTCCCTCACTATAACGCTCCCTCACTATAACGCTCCCTTACTATAACGCTCCCTCACTATAACGCTCCCACACATTCCTTACTCACGGCTCCTGTTAATTACTTTTTTTTAATTCTCAACCAAATATTTCTGTTACAAGAATGTCGGTAACTGTAACAAGAATTTACTGTTGAAAAAACTGCTGTATTCCGCTAAGGCTTTTGGCATTAGTCTACACAAAGGCGTGACGTCATACGAGCCAAGAGGCGTATTAGAAGGCGGGTGACATCACAGTAGGATAATGACATCACAAGAACCCGGTGATGTCAGTGTAGGTAGGGGATGTCACAAGATGTCACTATGATGGTTTAATAAGTTATCATAGAGAGAGAGAGAGAGACCTGTGCCTGTACCCGGGTGGACTATTAATACCCCGTAAACAAAATAATAATAATATGCTCGTATATGTTGGGGGGTAGTACAGGGTGGGAGGGGGCACTGGAGGGAGGGAGCCACTGGGGGAGGGAGGGAGCCACTGAGGGACGGAGGGAGCCACTGGGGAACGGAGGGAGCCACTGGGGAACGGAGGGAGCCACTGAGGGACGGAGGGAGGGGCCGCGGGAGGAGGGAGCTGAAGGAAGGAGGGAGGGGCCGCGGGAGGAGGGAGGGAGGGGCCGCGGGATGCTGGTCTTGACACAGGCAAGTGTGTTCTGTATAGTCTATGTTAATTTTCGTTCTGCATCTCATTACGGCGTTACGCTCCGCTGAGGAGTAATGGTTAGGTGGGAAGGACGGCAGAGTGATGAGAGGGGTGGGGAGAGAGGAACGAGGGCGGGGAGAGGGGAGTGAGGGTGGGGAGAGGGGAGTGGTAAGAGGGGAGTGAGGGTGGGGAAAGGGGAGTGAGGGTGGGGTGAGGGGAACGAGGGCGGGGAGAGGGGGGTGGGGAGTGGAGGGTGGTAAGAGGGGAGTGAGGTTGGGAGAGGGGAGTGAGGGTGGGGAGAAGGGGGGTGAGGGTGGGGAGAGAGGAACGAGGGCGGGGAGAGGGGGGTGAGGGTGGGGAGTGGAGGGTGGTAAGAGGGGAGTGAGGTTGGGAGAGGGGAGTGAGGGTGGGGTGAGGGGAACGAGGGCGGGGAGAGGGGGGTGAGGGTGGGGAGTGGAGGGTGGTAAGAGGGGAGTGAGGTTGGGAGAGGGGAGTGAGGGTGGGGAGAAGGGGGGTGAGGGTGGGGAGAGGGGAGTGAGGGCGGGGAGAGGGGAGTGAGGGTGGGGAGAGGGGAAGGAAAGAGACGTGGTAAAAGTTAAGAAAGTGGGGAGTAAGGATGGGGAGTGGTGGGGTTGGTGATGGGGGAAGGCGTGACGGGTGATGGAGGAAGGTGTGGCGGGTGATGGAGGAAGGTGTGGCGGGTGATGGAGGAAGGTGTGGCGGGTGACGGAGGAAGGTGTGGCGGGTGATGGAGGAAGGTGTGGCGGGTGATGGAGGAAGGTGTGTCTGGTGATGGAGGAAGGTGTGGCGGGTGATGGAGGAAGGTGTGGCTGGTGATGGAGGAAGGTGTGGCGGGTGATGGAGGAAGGTGTGGCTGGTGATGGAGGAAGGTGTGGCGGGTGATGGAGGAAGGTGTGGCGGGTGATGGAGGAAGGTGTGGCGGGTGATGGAGGAAGGTGTGGCGGGTGATGGAGGAAGGTGTGGCGGGTGATGGAGGAAGGTGTGGCGGGTGATGGAGGAAGGTGTGGCGGGTGATGGAGGAAGGTGTGGCTTCTATCTTAAGTCAGTGGATGATCAATGACTAAATCTAGACACAGTAACAGAGCCAAATGTAAACAAACAAGCCTTAAACAACCTAACCTAACCTAACCTAACCTAACCTAACCTAACCTAACCTAACCCAACCTAACCTAACCTAACCCAACCTAACCTAACCTAACCTAACCTAACCCAACCCAACCCAACCCAACCCAACCCAACCCCCAACCCAACCCAACCTAACCTAACCTAACCTAACCTAACCCAACCCAACCCAACCCAACCCAACCTAACCTAACCCAACCTAACCTAACGTAACCTAACCTAATCTAACCCAACCTAACCTAACCCAACCCAACCCAACCCAACCCAACCCAACCTAACCTAACCTAACCTAACCTAACCTAACCTAACCTAACCTAACCTAACCTAACCTAACCTAACCTAACCCAACCTAACCTAACCTAACCTAACCTAACGTAACCTAACCTAACCTAACCTAACCTAACCTAACCCAACCTAACCTAACGTAACCTAACCTAACCTAACCTAACCTAACCTAACCTAACCTAACCTAACCTAACCTAACCCAACCTAACCCAACCTAACCTAACCCAACCTAACCTAACCTAACCTAACCTAAGCTAACCTAACCTAACCTAGGCTAACCAATAACCTAACCCAACCTAACCTAACCTAACCTAACCTAACCTAACCTAACCTAACCTAACCTAACCTAACCTAACCCAACCCAACCTATACAAGATGAAGTAAAGTAGTTTCAGGTCTTTGTTTATCTTCTGTTAAACAAAAGATCATCGGTATATTAACACACACACACACACACACACACACACTAACACACACACACACACACACACTAACACACACACACACACACACACACACACACACACACACACAGTAGCACACACACACACACTAACACACACACACACACACACATACACACACACACACACACACACACACACACACATCCTTTTTTTCATTTATTTCAATTCACTTTCCAGCTCTGTTTTTTTTCCCAGGTCAGAGAACCAGTTTTTCTGTGTCGTTGATACATTGTATTTAAAACATGGGTGGACATGACCGTAGAAGTGACCCGTAGAAATGAACCGTAACGTTTGTTTTTTTCTTCTGTCTACTGTACCGTCGTAGTGGTGGTAGAGAGCTGGGAGTGGTGGTGGAGAAGGGCTGGTAGGGGTGTGGTGGAGGGTGGTAGGTGGGGTGGTGGTGGTTGTAGAGAGCTGGGAGTGGTGGTGGAGAAGGGCTGGTAGGGGTGTGGTGGAGGGTGGTAGGTGGGGTGGTGGTGGTTGTAGAGAGCTGGGAGTGGTGGTGGAGAAGGGCTGGTAGGGGTGTGGTGGGGGGTGGTAGGTGGGGTGGTGGTGGTTGTAGAGAGCTGGGAGTGGTGGTGGAGAAGGGCTGGTAGGGGTGTGGTGGGGGGTGGTAGGTGGGGTGGTGGTGATTGTAGAGAGCTAGGAGTGGTGGTGGAGAAGGGCTGGTAGGGGGGTGGTGGAGGTGGTAGGTGGGGTGGTGGTGGTTGTAGAGAGCTGGGAGTGGTGGTGGAGAAGGGCTGGTAGGGGTGTGGTGGGGGGTGGTAGGTGGGGTGGTGGTGGTTGTAGAGAGCTGGGAGTGGTGGTGGAGAAGGGCTGGTAGGGGTGTGGTGGGGGGTGGTAGGTGGGGTGGTGGTGGTTGTAGAGAGCTGGGAGTGGTGGTGGAGAAGGGCTGGTAGGGGGGTGGTGGAGGTGGTAGGTGGGGTGGTGGTGGTTGTAGAGAGCTGGGAGTGGTGGTGGTAGAGGGCTGGTAGGGGTGTGGTGGGGGGTGGTAGGTGGGGTGGTGGTGGTTGTAGAGAGCTGGGAGTGGTGGTGGAGAAGGGCTGGTAGGGGGGTGGTGGTGGTTGTAGAGAGCTGGGAGTGGTGGTGGAGAAGGGCTGGTAGGGGGGTGGTGGGGAGTGGTTGTGGTGGTTCTTGTGTTTTTTTTTTTGTGGTGGTGGAGGGCTGGTGAGGGGGGGGGGGGGTAATGGTGGTGGAGAGCTGGGGGAAGTAGTGGGAAGTGACATATTACCTATAGCCCTATTTTCTATCCACTGTTGTCCTTTCCTATAAACTTTTTTCAGCTCGTCAAAAAAAAAAATATATAGTATTTTCTGGTCCCACTTTGATGCAGGTCAGCTCCGAGTGTGTCTCAACCCTTCATAAATGGATGACACTCGCTGACAACTTTCACAATTTTTTTTTATTAATTTACACTTTTTTGATGTTTTTTTTTACTGCATTATTTAGTTACTGTAAAATTTATCATGGTAGAGGCATTTTTTTTATTGGTTAATGACATTGTATACACGTATGTTTGTTTTTGTTGTGATACAATGATAACGCTGCTGCCTTTTACACATAGGTTAATGAATAGGTTATAGTGCCATTGTTTATATCTGGTTTAAGGTAGAATGTGTGTGTGGTTTAAGGTAGAATGTGTGTGTGGTTTAAGGTAGAATGTGTGTGTGGTTTAAGGTAGAATGTGTGTGGTTTAAGGTAGAATGTGTGTGTGGTTTAAGGTAAAATGTGGGTGTTTAAGGTAGAATGTGTGTGTGGTTTAAGGTAGAATGTGTGTGGTTTAAGGTAGAATGTGTGTGTGGTTTAAGGTAGAATGTGTGTGGTTTAAGGTAGAATGTGTGTGTGGTTTAAGGTAGAATGGTTGTGTGGTTTAAGGTAGAATGTGTGTGGTGGTTTAGGTAGAATGGTTGTGTGTGGTTTAGGTAGAATGTGTGTGGTTAAGGTAGAATGTGTGTGGTTAAGGTAGAATGTGTGTGTGGTTAAGGTAGACATGTGTGTGGTTTAAGGTAGAATGTGTGTGGTTTAAGGTAGAATGTTTGTGTGGTTTAAGGTAGAATGTTTGTGGTTTAAGGTAGAATGTGTGTGGTTTAAGGTAGAATGTTTGTGGTTTAAGGTAGAATGTTTGTGTGGTTTAAGGTACATTGTGTGTGGTTTAAGGTAGAATGTTTGTGTGGTTTAAGGTAAAATGTGTGTGGTTTAAGGTAGAATGTTTGTGGTTTAAGGTAGCAATGTTTTGTGTGTGGTTTAAGGTAGAA
>CAUDMG010000497.1:37500-39140 GCA_958450375.1 Homarus gammarus | reverse complement strand
GTGGTTAATGGTGGTAGTAGTGGTGGTAATGGTGGTAGTAGTGGTGGTAATGGTGGTAGTAGTGGTGGTAATGGTGGTAGTAATGGTGGTAATGGTGGTAGTAGTGGTGGTAATGGTGGTAGTAATGGTGGTAGTAGTGGTGGTAATGGTGGTAGTAATGGTGGTAATGGTGGTAGTAGTGGTGGTAATGGTGGTAGTAATGGTGGTAGTAGTGGTGGTAATGGTGGTAAACAACACTGAGGCCAAAACAATATCTTACCCGGAAAAAAAAATTAACTATTGAAAAAGAAGGAAAATACTGAGGCATATTCTGTACTTGTTGGCTGTTGGTTAGGTTAGGTGTAGAAGAGGTGGAGGAGAGGGAAGAGGAGGAGGAGGGTGGAGAAGAGGGGGAGAAGAAGGAAGAGGAGGAGGAGGGTGGAGAAGAGGGGGAGAAGAAGAAGGAAGTGGTAGGAAGGTGAGGGAGGAAGGTGAGGATGGGAGAGAACGTGACCTGCATTCTCATTTTTTTTTGGGATCTATCGTCACTACTACTGTCATCACCACCATCACTATCATCATCAATCATCATCATCATCATCACCACCACTACCACCACCACCACCACTACCATCACCAACCACCACCACCATCACCAACCATCACCACCATCATCATCACTATCATCACCACCACCACCACTACCATCACCAACCATCACCACCATCACTATCATCACCACTATCATCACCAACCACCACCACCATCATCATCACTATCATCACCACCACCATCATCCCCACCATCATCCCCACCATCACCACCACCACCACCGCCATCATCATCACCATCATCACCACCATGAACATAGGTGTCAGCTATGGGTGTCAGCCAGGAGTGTCAGCCACGAGAGACGCTGACAGAGGGGTGGGAGAGAGGCCAGCCATGACTTAAAGACGACACGTTGGAAGAGAGAGAGAGAGAGAGAGAGAGAGAGAGAGAGAGAGAGAGAGAGAGACGATAGAGAGAGAGAGAGAGAGACGATAGAGAGAGAGTCAAATAAATACCAATATTAATAGGCAACCAACCTAGCCTAACCCAACCCAACCTAACCTAGCCTAACCTAACCTAACCTAACCTAACCTAATCTAACCTAACTATTAAATGGACCACTAGGACAGCCCCCTCACACACACACACACACACACGTAGACGCCTCGACTTAGAAATCCCAATGAAAACCCATTTGACTTTGTCGTCACTGGACCTCCAAGTTTCCGGCCCCTCAAAGAGCATAATTTACAAGTTACCTGCATGGGCCACCGACTGAGCGTAAACACCCCCTCTGTGTGTACCTGTATGTATATTTTGTCTACATTCTACGAGAGTCAATATTTACATGTAGGTGTTACGTCAGAGATTTAATAATAATTCACCTGAAGATTAAACACATTCTGATTATGTCACCTGTAGATCAACTACCTAAATCGTTAATTGAGGAGGATTAGGTTAGGTCAGGTTAGGTTAGGTTAGGGAGGAGGGGGGGTGGAGGGATGTAAGGGAGGGGAGAAGAGATGAGGGAAGGGATAGGAAGGAAGGGGTGACTCCTGACTAAAGAAACGTCAGCCTGAGTCAGCACATTCCATCATGGACTCAACGCT
>CAUDMG010000497.1:10000-32500 GCA_958450375.1 Homarus gammarus | reverse complement strand
ACTCATTCACGTAAGATCTTAAACACAGTCATTTTATCTCACAGTCTAACGTAATATTACATCTCAGACAGTTACTTAGACACAGTCAGTGATCAGGGATAATGACTGGGTACAGAACGAGTCACAGTTAGCTGCTCTCACCAGACTGTAGGAGGAGGAAGTGAACCAGTTAGGTTAGGTTAGGTTAGGTTGGGTTGGGTTGGGTTGGGTTGGGTTGGGTTGGGTTGGTTGGGTTAGGTTGGTTGGGTTGGGTTGGGTTAAATGAGTGTTATGTCTTAGGTGAGTTAATGGGACTGTTTTGTGTAGTGTCGTGTAGTGTCGTGTTGTGTCGTGTAGTGTCGTTGCCTCCGTCAGTTTACATGCACGCAGGAGAAAGTAGCTGTTTCTGAGGGAGGCTGAGCCCAGCTCTCTCTCTCTCTCTCTCTCTCTCTCTCTCTCTCTCTCTCTCTCTCTCTCTCTCTCTCTCTCTCTGTCCGTCCGTCTATCCCTACCTACTTACGTACCTGTCTTTTGTCTGTATGTATGTATGTATGAATGTATGTATGTATGTATGTATGTATGTATATGCTTGTATGTATGTATGTATGTGGGGCTTTGAGTGTGGTATAGTCAGTCAATCAGTCACAATATGCATTCATAGCTCTGACTGACGCATCAATGATGTATGGACTCTGAATAAGGAAGAGGAGAATGGGAATAAAGAGAGAGAGAGAGAGAGAGAGAGAGAGAGAGAGAGACAAATAGAAAGCCATTTCAAGTTACCTGACAGGTTCGATGAGAAGGAAGATGACCGAGGAGGGAGGTGAGCAAAAGAAGGAGGGAAGGAAGGAGAAAGAAGGGAAGGGAGGGAAGTGAAGGGAGGGAAGGAAGGAGGGAGGTAGAGGAGTGAGGTAAAAGGGGGATTGAAGAAAAGAAGGGAAGGAATGGAATGAAGGAGGGAGAGAATAGAAGGTGGGATGTGGTAGAAAGAGGGAAGAGGGAGGGAGAGCGTAGATAGAGAGGAGTAAAGGGAGTAGAAAGGGGGGGGGGGAGGATTAATGGGGGAACCTAACTTAAAGAAACAATAATACTCTACATTTATTTCAGGAAGTTTTTCTTTACGATGCACATTAAAGTTATCTCACTTTCTCATTCTCTCTAATTTCTCTCACGCTTTACCCTCCCTCTCCTCCATCCACCCACCGACCCACCCACCCACCAACTAACCCACCTTCTCCACTCTATCACGTTACCCCATCTAACAAACTCAGCCAAATTGCACTCGAGTCAGCGCTCACCCTCGTAAGACCACACCCTATCCTATTTACTGTACGCTGTAGCTTTAACCTTTGACCTGTGTGTGTGTGTGTGTGTGTGTGTGTGTGTGTGTGTGTGTGTGTGTGAGAGGGGGGGGGGAGAATAAAACGTCAACATGTCATAGAATTGCTAATTTTATTCATGACAGAGTTACAGCTCGTCTATGAACCAACAGACAGACAGACAGACTGATAGACACACAGGAGGTGGGAGACAGACAGACAGACAGGAGGCAGGTGACAGATAGACAGACAGACAGACGTGATTTGGTCAATTTCTATCCCATCATTAACTATCGTTTCCACTAACAAACATCAACACTTGAACCTAAGCCTACCCCAGCCCACCCTAGCCCACTTTTGCCCACCCTAGCCCACTTCAGCCCATCCTTAACCTACCCAAACCCACCCCAGCCCACCCCAGCCCACCCGTGCCAAAATTATGATCTTATCCAACCACCGTCACACTACTCAATCTCACTCTAGCCCACCCTAAACCCACCTTAACCCACCCAAACCCACCCTAGCCCACCCCAGCCCACCCGTGCCAACACCTTGATCTCATCCAGCCACCACCACTCTTATCACTCATGAATACAAAACAGTCGCCCGCCCAGATTACAACACAGAACACCTCCCTGGGGGTGTAGGTGTAGGGGTGTAGGTGTGGTGTAGGTGTGGGGGTGTGGTGGTGTAGGTGTAGGGGTGTAGGTGTGGTGTAGGTGTAGGGGTGTAGGTGTAGGGGTACAGTCAATGAGTCAGCGATGAAATCAGTCTGTCAGTAATACTCTCTCTCTCTCTCTCTCTCTCTCTCTCTCTCTCTCTCTCTCTCTCTCTCTCTCACACACACACACACACACACACACACACATGGTATCGCCGCGGTAGTTATGAGGAACGGCAGGGCAGACGAAACAGCGCCAGATCTGCCGCTGCGTGAGGGATAATTAAGCTGCCATTAGTAGAAGGAAGGTGCGCCATGACTGCCCCGCTGAACGATAACTTATGCACACACACACACACACACACAACCAGTGATCCAATACTTACTTAATCTCACTCCACAGACAAACACTTCATTTATTACTTATATTTACTTATATTGTTTCTACTTAACGATAGATTGTAAGTAATAAAAGTAATAGGTCGGTAATGGCTGCCAGGTGAACGATACTCATCCAGTCATCGATTCGCCATTCTCTTACGGTTTATTATTTATCATCTATCTCTTCTTTATCACTTATTCGTCTACTTAACGAAAGGGAGATAGGTATTTAAGTAGGTGGGTGAGCAATAAGTGTAGCGTTAAGTAGGTGTGGGTGAGCGATAACTTATGGTACTCTGCCAAAGCATGACGAGGCCTCAGGTAATCAATTAGTCGTTTACCTGTATTTAAGACTCCTACCACGCGAGGCTCACACACTTTATTCGTTCTAAGTCTCTCGTTTTACATTCTGCTACTTAACGAACTCTTAAACACTTAACGAATACTTATACACTTAATGAACACTTAGATAGTGGTAGCCGATTTAAGTGAGTATTACACACACACACACACACACACACACACACATACAGTATATACCAAAAGCATTCCTAACTATCTTGATGTCTTAATAATATTCTTAAGTAATATATAAACACCTGTTTGATATGCACAGGTAAATTATTCTCGTTAAGTAATTAGTAAGATAATTTGTATATAAAGTGTTGATTATTGATATGAAAGATGGTGGTTTACCTGTGTATGTTAAATAATTATGTGAGGATGATTGAGTTTGAGGATAGTAATGGTGGTAGTAGTGGTAGTAGTAGTAGTAGTGGTAGTGGTGGTTGTACTCGTAGTGGTAGTAATAGTAGTAGTTGCAGTACGTAGAAGAAGTTGTAGTAGTAGATGTAGTATATAGTAATAGCAATAATTGTGGTAGTAATAGTTGTAGTAGTGGTAGAAGACTTGTTGTGGTGGTATAGGAGGGAGGAGGCGTAGCCGCGTTATTGGAACCTCTAAACCTACTGATTTATGACGTGTATAAATCGTCCTGACGGAGGAAGGCTTTATCGTCTCATTTCATCGTCAGTATTGTTTCTCCTTCTTCTTCTTGTTCTTCTTCTTCTTCTTCTTATTTATATCCTTTCAAAATTGAGAATGAAAGAAGAATAAAGAGAAATTAAAGATAATGTTGTATTTAGGAAAACCTCCTCTTGAGATGTGGTGTATAACTCGACCAGGTATGAGTGAACGTTTCTAAAAGGTTCACAACATAGCTTCCATCTCACCTGTTCTGTTTAGGGGAAAAAATATATGGTTTAGGGGAATTTTTTTTTTTTTTGACGTAAATAGGGAAAAAAGATGGTGTAGGGGAGAGGCAAGCAGGTGTTAACAAATTACCTTTAATGATGTAAGGTAATGAATTCAACACGTTAATGACCCGAGTAGTTCAGACAGGTGCTCACGAGAATACCTGTCATTGATTACAGGTGTTCTTACGTAGATGATGAACACCTGTCACTTAGTACAGGTGTTCTTACATAGATGATGAACACCTGTCACTTAGTACAGGTGTTCTTACGTAGGAGATAGTGAGGTGTGTACAGTACAAGTCGCTGGTGTGACGGATGAGTGTGAACAAGAGAATATAGAATAAAGTGCTTTAAAGGAAAATGGAAAGAATAGGTAGGAGGGAAAGGCAAGGAAGGGGGGGAAGGAGGAGCACGTAGGTAAGAAGAGCAAGTAGGAAAGGAATAGTAAGGAGGGAGGGAGAAACAAGGATAATAAAGAGGTCGGTAGGTGAATGTAGAGAGAGAAGGAAGGAAACGGGAATAGTCCAAGAAAGAAGAACATAAGAAAAATAAGGAGTCTGCAATAGACCGGTTGGCCTGTGCATGACAGCTCCTGTCGAGAGTTACTACCACTCTCTATCATCCATGAATCTATCTAGCCTCCTTTTGAAACTTTCCAGAGTTCCAGCACTTACTACAAAGTTGCTAAGCTTGTTCCACTCGTCCACCACCCTATTTGTGAACCAGTTCCTTCCTATCTCCCTCCTAAACCCAAACTTATCCAACTTAAATCCGTTGCTCCGAGTCCTATCCTGCTCGGATATTATAAGAACTTTATCTATATCCCCTTTATTGATTCCTTTCACCCACTTAAATACTTCTATCATATCTCCCCGCACTCTTCGTCTTTCTAGGGAATGCAAGTTAAGTTTCTTTAACCTATCCTGATATGGAAGGTTTCTAAGTCCCGGAATCATTTTCGTCATTCTTCGCTGCACCGACTCTAGTGAATTGATATCCATTCTATAATAAGGGCACCAGAACTGAACCGCATAATCGAGGTGCGGCCTGACTAGCGCAAGATATAGTTGCAATAAGACCTCTGCACTCTTATTACTTACACTTCTAGTTATAAAACCCAATACTCTGTTTGCCTTATTTCGAACATTAACGCACTGTTTTCTAGGCCGTAGGTCCGGGCTTACAAGTACCCCTAGGTCTCTCTCACGAGTCAAGAAGAAGAAGAAGTAATGATAAAAGGGTTAGATACAAAGCTGGAAGAGAAAGGGGAATGAAGAAAATAGGGAGATAAACGAACCAAGAGACGTAGGGGAAGACGGTGACGGTCGAAGGAAGTAGGGAGAGGTGATGGAGTGGGAGAGAGAGGGAGGGAAGGCGAGAGGGAGAGACACAGGTGAGTGGAGTAGGTAGGAGCTTAACTACCATCAACCACGGGCCACCTTTGCTCTCCAGGCCAGCTAGCGAGAGAGAGAGAGAAAGAAAGAGAGAACCCACAGCTCGTATCACCATCAAGACGTAGGTAGGAGGAAGAGCAGGAGGGGAGCAAGAAGAAAAGGAAGAGGAGGAGGAGCAAAAGGAAGAGGAGGAGGAGTAGGAAGAGGAGGTAGAAGAGAGTGAAAGGGTGGTGATGGTGGTAACAACGGGGTCGAGAGAATCTGTATCAGTTAGGCAGATTCCATTGTTTGTCGACCGTGGGCTTCTGTCCCGGCGCACGACCTCCCCCCGGCCCCATCCTTAGGTCGTTCTAGTCCATCGCTAGTCGTAATGGTCCATCTGTGGTCGTGGTGGTCCATCTGTGGTCGTGTTGGTCCATCTCTGGTCCAACACTCCACCACAGCTCCAACCCTCCACCACAGCTCCTACACTCCAACACAGCTCCAACACTCCACCACAGCACCAACACTCCAACACAGCTCCAACACTCCACCACAGCTCCAACACTCCACCACAGCTCCTACACTCCACCACAGCTCCAACACTCCACCACAGCTCCAACACTCCACCACAGCTCCAACACTCCAACACAGCACCAACACTCCACCACATCTCCAACACTCCACTAGAGCACCAACACTCCACCACAGCACCAACACTCTACCACAGCTCCAACACTCCACCACAGCTCCAACACTCCACCACAGCACCAACACTCCACCACAGCTCCAACACTCCAACACAGCACCAACACTCCACCACATCTCCAACACTCCACCACAGCTCCAACACTCCAACATAGGGAGGTAGGCCACTGGAGGTCGGAATCGATAACTCATCTTTGGTTCGTTTAGGTGAACTTCCTCCTCTGATTCACTTGATTCACCTGATTCACTTGACTCACTTGACTCACCTGACTCACTTGATTCACCTGATTCACCTGACTCACTTGAGTCACCTGATTCACTTGATTCACCTGATTCACCTGACTCACTTGACTCACTTGACTCACCTGACTCACTTGATTCACCTGATTCACCTGACTCACTTGATTCACCTGATTCACTTGATTCACCTGATTCACCTGACTCACTTGACTCACTTGACTCACCTGACTCACTTGATTCACCTGATTCACCTGACTCACTTGACTCACCTGATTCACCTGATTCACCTGACTCACTTGACTCACCTGACTCACCTGGCTCACCTGACTCACCACCCCCTTGTATTAACATATTTCAACGTGTAATTCACTCTCTGCCTTATACTATACAACACTGGTTAATTTTGGTTAGGTTAGGTTAGGACAGATTAGGTTAGGACAGATTTGTTTAGGACAGTTTAGGTTAGGACAGTTTAGGTTAGGACAGGTTAGGTTAGGACAGATTAGGTTAGGACAGGTTTGGTTAGGACAGATTAGGTTAGGACAGGTTAGGTTAGGACAGGTTAGGTTAGGACAGATTAGGTTAGGACAGATTAGGTTAGGACAGGTTTGGTTAGGCCAGGTTAGGTTAGGACAGATTAGGTTAGGACAGATTAGGTTAGGACAGGTTTGGTTAGGCCAGGTTAGGTTAGGCCAGATTAGGTTAGGACAGATTAGGTTAGGACAGTTTAGGTTAGGACAGATTAGGTTAGGACAGATTAGGTTAGGACAGGTTAGGTTAGGACAGATTAGGTTAGGACAGATTAGGTTAGGACAGGTTTGGTTAGGCCAGGTTAGGTTAGGCCAGATTAGGTTAAGACAGATTAGGTTAGGACAGTTTAGGTTAGGACAGGTTAGGTTAGGACAGGTTTGGTTAGGACAGATTAGGTTAGGACAGGTTAGGTTAGGACAGGTTTGGTTAGGACAGGTTAGGTTAGGCCAGATTAGGTTAGGACAGATTAGGTTAGGACAGGTTTGGTTAGGACAGGTTAGGTTAGGACAGGTTAGGTTAGGACAGATTTGGTTAGGACAGATTAGGTTAGGACAGGTTAGGTTAGGACAGATTAGGTTAGGACAGATTAGATTAGGACAGGTTAGGTTAGGACAGATTAGGTTAGGACAGGTTTGGTTAGGACAGGTTAGGTTAGGACAGATTAGGTTAGGACAGATTAGATTAGAACAGTTTAGGTTAAGACAGGTTAGGTTAGGACAGGTTAGGTTAGGACAGATTAGGTTAGGACAGTTTAGGTTAGGTTAGGACAGGTTAGGTTAGGACAGATTAGGTTAGGACAGATTAGATTAGGACAGGTTAGGTTAGGACAGGTTAGGTTAGGACAGGTTAGGTTAGGACAGATTAGGTTAGGACAGATTAGGGACAGGTTCGGTTAGGACAGATTAGATTAGGACAGGTTAGGTTAGGACAGATTAGGTTAGGACAGGTTAGGTTAGGACAGATTAGGTTAGGACAGGTTAGGTTAGGACAGGTTAAGTTAGGACAGATTAGGTTAGGACAGATTAGGTTAGGACAGGTTAAGTATGGACAGATTAGGTTAGGACAGTTTAGGTTAGGTTAGGACAGATTAGGTTAGGACAGTTTAGGTTAGGACAGGTTAGGTTAGGACAGATTAGGTTAGGACAGGTTAGGTTAGGACAGGTTAGGTTAGGACAGTTTAGGTTAGGACAGGTTAGGTTAGGACAGATTAGGTTAGGACAGTTTAGGTTAGGACAGGTTAGGTTAGGACAGATTAGGTTAGGACAGGTTAGGTTAGGACAGATTAGGTTAGGACAGGTTAAGTATGGACAGACAGAGACAGGTAGAGAGATAATGCGTAGAGACAGAGACAGACGTTTGATATATGGGTAAGAAGATCAAAACATACAAACGACAGTGACACAAATATGCAAAAAATAGTCAAGAAATTTAGAGATAAGAGGGAGATATATAAAGAGATTAGCGATTAGAGATACGTACGAGGGTGTTAATAAAGAGAGATGTAGAGAGAAAGAGAGATATCTGTAGAGAGACATAAATAGAAAAATAAATAAAGAGAGAATTAGAGAGAAAGAGAGAGATCTGTAGAGAGACATAAATAGAAAAATAAATAAAGAGAGAATTAGAGAGAAAGAGAGAGATCTGTAGAGAGACATAAATAGAAAGATAGAGAAATAAATAAAGAGAGAATTAGAGAGAAAGAGAGAGATCTACATACACTCACCATCCACTGCCCAGAAGCTCACCTTACATCTCACATTTTCTAGCGAGTCTACAGTAAATTCCCTTATCAAGACCTTATCACCCATGTCTGTCTTACACAATACAGTACATGTTCTCGTTATCCAAGCGGTGAACTACACAGCAATGTGACTCGGGTGTATTATATTACACAACCTTGTATTAGTCTCTCAAATGGTCCATATAAGTGAGATAAGAATTCCTATTATCTGTCTGGTAAGTTAGTCACTTTAAGTCTGATCAGCTGACAAAACGTAAACATTGATCAGCTGGGAGGACTTATACCGTGATCAGCTGGGAGAATGTAAACACAGATCAGCTGGGCGACCATAATTAGCACGTGGGGGAGGGAGAGTAGGATGTGGGTGTTGTGACTCACCTACACCACCTGGTGGGTGTTGTGACTTACCTACACCACCTGGTGGGTGTTGTGACTCACCTACACCACCTGGTGGGTGTTGTGACTCACCTACACCACCTGGTGGGTGTTGTGACTCGCCTACACCACCTGGTGGGTGTAGTGACTCACCTACACCACCTGGTGGGTGTTGTGACTCACCTACACCACCTGGTGGGTGTTGTGACTCACCTACACCACCTGGTGGGTGTTGTGACTCGCCTACACCACCTGGTGGGTGTTGTGACTCACCTACACCACCTGGTGGGTGTTGTGACTCACCTACACCACCTGGTGGGTGTTGTGACTCACCTACACCACCTGGTGGGTGTAGTGACTCACCTACACTACCTGATGGGTGTAGTGACTCACCTACACCACCTGGTGGGTGTTGTGACTCACCTACACCACCTGGTGGGTGTTGTGACTCATCTACACCACCTGGTGGGTGTTGTGACTCACCTACACCACCTGGTGGGTGTTGTGACTCACCTACACCACCTGGTGGGTGTTGTGACTCACCTACACCACCTGGTGGGTGTTGTGACTCACCTACACCACCTGGTGGGTGTTGTGACTCACCTACACCACCTGGTGGGTGTTGTGACTCACCTACACCACCTGGTGGGTGTTGTGACTCACCTACACCACCTGGTGGGTGTTGTGACTCACCTACACCACCTGGTGGGTGTTGTGACTCACCTACACCACCTGATGGGTGTAGTGACTCACCTACACCACCTGGTGGGTGTAGTGACTCACCTACACCACCTGGTGGGTGTTGTGACTCACCTACACCACCTGGTGGGTGTAGTGACTCACCTACACCACCTGGTGGGTGTTGTGACTCACCTACACCACCTGGTGGGTGTTGTGACTCACCTACACCACCTGGTGGGTGTTGTGACTCACCTACACTACACTCCTCGTGTGTGGGACAATATTTACTTTAAATTATCTTCGTATTCTTACTGATAACAGGAGACACCTGAGTGTTTAGGTGTCCTGTTATTATTAAGTCTTATTGTTATTATTATTATTATTATTATTATTATTATTATTATTATTATTATTATTATTATTGTTATTATTATTATTATTATTATTATTATTTATTTATTTTTTATTTTTTATTATTATCATCATTATTATTATTATTAGGAGTAGTAGTGTCATTACTACTACTACTAATAGTAATAATACACCCAGTATGAGTGTGTGTACACTGCACGTTATCACTCGTCGAAAGGTGATAAAAAAAAATTGATTCATGGAAAATGTCCTTCTGTTGTCGTGTCCCGGGAACTGTTAGCGTGTATTTCAAATATTGATTAAACCCGGGAAACACGCCTATGCTGGCGGCTGCTCTACACAACATTATATCAAACAATCTCTCCTCTGTACTTAATTACTTATCGGTAGTGGTAATGGAATTCATAAGGACCCATAATCTGGTAGTGAAGATTTAGTGTCTTCTATTTGGGATGGCGGTGTGTGTAGCAGCTCTGTCAACCACCACTCGTTGCCATCCCACTTACTCTCCCATTGTCCTCCTATTCCATGTTCTAATTCTTTCTTTAAATATCTTACCTTATATATGTATGTTATTTATTCCATCTTGGCAGTTAGGATTATATAATGATAGGTGTTAAGGGTGTTAGATGGTTGTTAGGGTATGAGGAACAATAAAACAAGCGAGCATCGTATGGCAAGAGGTTGGCGGGCGAGCTCACCACACCACCGCCCTCACTTAACCTATTAACTTTTATTACACTGTCTCTTGAGGCCAATACGATACACTCTCTCCGTATACTACAAGTTTAATATGAGTTGGAGTGTATGTGACGTAACGGAGCAGCGGAGGAAACGACAACACGGATCACAAAGAGAAATAAGTCAGATGAGCGTAAGGAGTCGCTTTGCTTATCCGGGACCCTGTGGCCTTCCTCACCATCAACCCCGACATACTGAAACTCTCCCTATAACGGAATATCCAGTCGCTTTATAACAACTATTTTTTACATTAAGATGAAATTAGCCATATAATTAATCATATAACGAGTGGAAATGTAAATAAATAATAGAGATATGAGCATACACAAGGTCAGTATGAAGGGGTCAAGGGGCTCTGATTCTGCGGAACATCAAGGGGCTGGTTAAGGACAGTTGCCAGAATTCTATATTGATTATTTACAAAACTTTATCCCTTAACAAGACATAGAAATAACAACTACGTCAACACGAGAGATGACTGACATACAGGTGAGTGTTGTGTGGTTGACTTAATACACAACACAAATAAAGATTAATGGTACAAATGGGTATATTGGTGTGTTGCCTCTACCACTGTGGTGTGTTGCGGTGTTGATGTTGATCTGGGTAAAGTACGTCATGAATTATAGTGTTGTGTACTGCTGGTCAACTACCCCACTGGTTAACTACCCCGCTGGTCAACTACCCGCTGGTCAACTACCCCGTTGGTCAACTACCGCGCTGGTCAACTACCCGCTGGTCAACTACCCCGCTGGTCAACTACCCCGCTGGTCAACTACCCCGCTGGTCAACTACCCCGCTGGTCAACTACCTGCTGGTCAACTACCCACTGGTCAACTACCCCGCTGGTCAACTACCCCGTTGGTCAACTACCCCGCTGGTCAACTACCCCGCTGGTCAACTACCCGCTGGTCAACAACCCCGCTGGTCAACTACCCCGCTAGTCAACTACCCCGCTGGTCAACTACCCTGCTGGTCAACTACCCCGCTGGTCAACTACCGCGCTGGTCAACTGCCCCACTGGTCAACTACCCCGCTGGTCAACTACCCCACTGGTTAACTACCCCACTGGTCAACTACCCCGCTGGTCAACTACCCGCTGGTCAACTACCCCGCTGGTCAACTACCCACTGGTCAACTACCCGCTGGTCAACTACCCCGCTGGTCAACTACCCCGCTGGTCAACTACCCCGCTGGTCAACTACCCGCTGGTCAACTACCCGCTGGTCAACTACCGCGCTGGTCAACTGCCCCACTGGTCAACTACCCCGCTGGTCAACTACCCCACTGGTTAACTACCCCACTGGTCAACTACCCCGCTGGTCAACTACCCCGCTGGTCAACTACCCCGCTGGTCAACTACCCACTGGTCAACTACCCGCTGGTCAACTACCCCGCTGGTCAACTACCCCGCTGGTCAACTACCCCGCTGGTCAACTACCCGCTGGTCAACTACCCGCTGGTCAACTACCCCGCTGGTCAACTACCCCGCTGGTCAACTACCCACTGGTCAACTAACCCGCTGGTCAACTACCCGCTGGTCAACTACCCCGCTGGTCAACTACCCCGCTGGTCAACTACCCTGTTGGTCAACTACCCCGCTGGTCAACTACCCCGTTGGTCAACTACCCCGCTGGTCAACTACCCCGCTGGTCAACTACCGCAATGGTCAACTACCCCGCTGGTCAACTACCCCGCTGGTCAACTACCGCAGTGGTCAACTACCCCGCTGGTCAACTACCCCACTGGATAACTACCCCCGCTGGTCAACTACGTCGTTGGCAATTACCCGTCTGGACATATCCCCCACTGGACAAATCCCACTCATTGGACAAAGATAGGTTTAAGTTAGGCTAGGTCAAGTTAGGTTAGGTTAGACTAGGCTAGGTTAGGTCAAGTTAGGTTAGGCTAGACTAGGCTAGGTTAGGTTAAGTTAGGTTAAGCTAGTTTAATATTAGAGCATAACACTCAACCACATTTACATAACACATAACAACCTAATTGACCACGTGACCACTACCTTAACAACCTCCTTAAACAACAACAGTGACCATTCCTTTAGCTACTTCTTTCTTCCTATTATTTCAACATTCATAAATTCTTTGAAATTTGAAGGTAAAAATCATCCTTATGGCATTAGTCAACAGAGGCGGGAGTCACTTGTCGCCTCCACACACACACACACTGTACTCTAGCCCGACTCAGGAGGTACTAAGGTATATTCTCCTTAAACATCTATCTATCCACTTTCTATCCATCAACTTATCTATCCTTTCTATCTATTCTGGATGTAATGGATAGATTATTGTAGTGTGTGTGTGTGTGTGTGTTCCCGCGATGTTGGCAGCCCTTGATGGGCCAATCTCATAATGGCCTCCCGTCCGTCGGTGGAGGGAGGGAGGGTAGGAGAGAGGGAGGGAGGGAGAGAAGGAGGGAGGGAGGGAGGGTAGGAGAGAGGGAGGGAGGGTAGGAGAGATGGAGGGAGGGAGGGTAGGAGAGAGGGAGGGAGGGTAGGAGAGAGGGAGGGAGGGAGGGAGGGTAGGAGAGAGGGAGGGAGGGTAGGAGAGATGGAGGGAGGAAGAGAGAGAGAGGGGAAGGAGAAACTGTGGAAAGAAGGAAGGGAAGATAATATGGATAGGAGGGAAGAAAGGAAGGGGGAGAGAGAGAGGAAAATGAGAAAGGGAGGAAAGGGAATGTGAGAATTGAGATAGACAATGGAAAGGGACAAAGAAGGACGATTTAGATACAAAGAAAAGAAGAGGAGAGAAGAGAAGGACAGGACAAGGATGTAAGAGGAAGAGGAGAGAGAGAAGGGGGAGGGAGAGAAGGAGGAGGTGATAGATTGAGACAAAGAGAAAGAAGAAGAGAGATAAAGGATAATTGGGAGGTAGAAGAGGAAGAGAGAATTAGACCATAAAATTTACATCCTCCCTCCCTCCCTCCCTTTCTCCATCTCTTCCTCCCTCCCTCCCTCTCTCCTCTCCCTCACCACTCCCTCCCTCCCTCTCTCCCTCCCCACTCCCTCCCTCCCTCTCTCCCTCACCACTCCCTCCCTCCCTCTCTCCCTCCCTTCCCACTCCCTCCCTCCCTCACCACTCCCTCTCTCCCTCCCTTCCCACTCCCTCCCTCCCTCACCACTCCCTCCCTCTCTCCCTCCCTCCCCACTCCCTCCCTCCCTCTCTCCCTCCCCACTCCCTCCCTCCCTTTCTCCCTCCCCACTCCCTCCCTCCCTCCCTCTCTCCCTCCCCACTCCCTCCCTCCCTCTCTCCCTCCCTTTCTCCATCTCTTCCTCCCTCCCTCCCTCTCTCCTCTCCCTCACCACTCCCTCCCTCCCTCTCTCCCTCCCCACTCCCTCCCCACTCCCTCCCTCCCTCTCTCCCTCCCCACTTCCTCCCTCCCTCTCTCCCTCACCACTCCCTCCCTCCCTCTCTCCCTCCCTCCCCACTCCCTCCCTCCCTCCCCACTCCCTCCCTCCCTCTCTCCCTCACCATTCCCTCCCTTCCGCTCTACCTCCCTCAACAACATCATTCATCTCCCTCATTTTTCTCAACCTGTCCATCCCATTAACTCGTTTGTTATATGAGTCTGGTGGGAGAGAGGGAGGGAGGGAGTGTGGGAGGGAGAGAGGGAGTGTGGGAGAGAGGGAGGGAGGGAGGGAGGGAGAGAGGGAGTGTGGGAGAGAGGGAGTGTGGGAGGGAGAGGAGAGAGATTAGGGAGGAGGGAGATTATGGGAAAGGAAACAGGTAGGGATAGTATGGAAGAGGAAGGAGGGTGGAAGGGAGTTTAAAGAGAAGGAAGGGAGAGGAGGGAATTTATAGAAGAGGAAGGGAGAGTAGGAGGGAGGGGAAAGAATAGGAAGTTCAGAAAGAAGGGAGAGTGAGAGTAGAGAGTTTGGAGAGGAAGAGGGAGGGAGGGAGAGTAAGGGAGGGAGGAGAGTAGGGAGGAAGGGAGAGTAAGGGAGGGAGGAGAGTAGGGAGGGGACCAGTATTGACAAGGTTAAAAACTTAAGGAGTTATCATAGTGTGTGTGTGTGTGTGTGTGTGTGTGTGTGTGTGTAGGATATTTGACTCGTAAAACCCACACAAAGACGAAACAATACATACACAAACAAACAAACACAATACAAACAATATAAACAAACGAAACAAATACTTTAATACAAACAAACAAACAAACACACGCTGGTGAAGGTCTCGGGTTCAGGTGTTTTAACAGGTAATGTATCATTATTATAATTAACATAATGACGGCCAGTGTTGTTTAACCTCTCTCTCTCTCTCTCTCTCTCTCTCTCTCTCTCTCTCTCTCTCTCTCTCTCTCTCTCTCTCTCTCTCTCTCTCTCTCTCTCTCTCTCTCTCTCTCGAGGTTGACCGTAAACTTGCCTGTTATTGCACGACTCGTGAATTATTGCGTTATTTATTGCTGGTTATTGTCCTCCCTGTCCCCCCTTTCCTCCCTGTCCCCCCTTTCCTCCCTCCCTGCCCCCCCTTTCCTCCATCCCTGCCTCCCCTTTCCTCCCTGTCCTCCCCCTGCCCTCTCTTTCCTCCCTTTCCTCCCTCCATGCCCCCTTTTTCTCCCACTGTCCATTTTTTCCTCCCTCCCTGTCCCCTTCCCTTCCCCCTCACTGTCCTTTCCCCCCCCCCTTCCTTTTCTTCCGCCTCACCCCAAACTGTTCTCCTATTCCTCCTCCTTGCTCCCTCAACTTACCCCCACACATCCGAGCAAAGACTACGCTCCCTTCCTTAAATCATCAAATATCTATTGTCGAAGTATTAATATTTCTTGTAACACTTACTATACTTACAGTACCTGCTTTTATTGTACCATCAAAACCGTTTACCATTGTAATAAACATAATTGCCAACTAGACATAATCCTGACAGCTCTGTCCTCTTGTTCAACCTTATTACTGTACAGCCCAGGTTGTACTGATCCCCCATTATACTTATGTTTTTCAATTCCACTGTAATTTATGTATATATATATAAAAACTAATAATTAAAAAAAAATATTGAAGTGATAATCATGGTAACATAATGAGATGCTCTTATCACCACCATGCTATTGTACTATTCCAGATGATACTAAATGTTTACATAATACTTCCTTGAGATAAATGTATAGTATATATCAGGTGCTCAGGTTCTCAACTGGCTCAGCCATGTAAATATTGTTATTATTATCCACTCTGTATCTGTGTTGTTAACGCTAAATAAACTGTTTCAATTCAATTCAATTCTTATCACCATTTTATCCTCCTCTTCGTTCCCCCATTCTTTCCTCCTCTGTCCTCTTCTTCCTTTTCTTTCCTACTTCCTTCCCCCATTCTCTTCCTCCTCTCTCCCTTAACACTCTCCTTACCCCTCCCTTCCTCTTATCCCCTTTTTGTCTTCTCTATTTCCCCTTGTCCTCCCCTCTCATCCTACTTCCCCTCCCTCTTCACCTTCCTTCTCTCCCCTATTCTCCCCTCCCTTACTCCCCCATATTAATCTCCCCCCCCCTTGATTTACAATATATGTACTTATTCCTGTATTAAAAATTCTGAAGGATTTTAAAGCTTATATGATAAATTATAGAGGTTTTTAAAGCTTATGTGATAAATTATAGAAGTTTTTAAAGCCTAAATGATAAATTCTGAAGGTTTTAAAGCTTATATGATAAATTATAGAAGTTTTTAAAGCCTAAATGATAAATTCTGAAGGTTTTAAAGCTTATATGATAAATTATAGAGGTTTTTAAAGCTTATGTGATAAATTATAGAAGTTTTTAAAGCCTAAATGATAAATTCTGAAGGTTTTAAAGCTTATATGATAAATTATAGAAGTTTTTAAAGCTTATGTGATAAGTTATAGAGGTTTTTAAAGCCTAAATGATAAATTCTGTGTTAAAGCTTATATGATAAATTATAGAAGTTTTTAAAGGCCTACTTTATCAATTTTAAGGGTTTTTTAAATGTCGACATTCTGGAAGTGTTGGAATGAAATTTCTCGAGTGTGTTTATAAGTCCAAGTGATTCCGGTGAGTGTTTCCTCACCTGATGACGTGCCCAAGTACACGCAGCGTGGGAGAGTTCTGTTGCGTTGAAACATCCGTCCAGCGGTAGTGAGTGGGGGGGGGGGGGGGGGGGGGGGGTGAGGGACGGAGGGAGAGAGGGAAGGGGGTGGATGGGTGTTTGACTTGAACCAAACTAAACCAGATTAACTAAATCTAAACCTGCTTAACTCATTTTAACTCAGTCTGATTTAGTTTAATTCATTCTATCCCAATTTAATTTAATCTAACTCGGTTTAACTTAATCTAACCCAATTTAACTCATTGTAACCCAGGTAACTCAATTTAACATAACTGAACTCACCCTAACCTGACCTAACCTAACCTAACCTACATCATACTAACCGTGTCTCCCCCTCTCTCGACTACAGAACCGGAAGCAGCGTTAAGACATGAGGCAAGGTAACCTCCCCCCCCCCCCCTCACTCACTATGCTTCTACGTGCAAACTCGTCACTGGATAAACCCGACTTCCGGCCCACCGTCTCCCTCTCTGACATTTAGCTATCGTGATAATGCTCTTATCTCGTTGGCCTTCGTGTCAGGGTTTATTTTAATATAAATTTGTGTTTTTTTCATCTTATTATCTTTTGTTTGGGGGGAGGGGGGGGAGAGGGGAGGGAGTTGTAGGGGTGAGGAGGGGGAGAGGGAAGGAGTTGTAGGGGTGAGGAGGAGGGGGAGAGGGGAAGGTGTTGTAGGGGTGAGGAGGAGGGGGAGGGGGGGAGTTGTAGGGGTGAGGAGGAGGGGGAGAGGGGAAGGAGTTGTAGGGGTGAGGAGGAGGGGGAGAGGGGAGGGAGTTGTAGGGGTGAGGAGGAGGGGAGGGAGTTGTAGGGGAGGAGGGGGAGAGGGGAAGGGAGTGTAGGGGTGAGGAGGAGGGGGAGAGGGGAGGGAGTTGTAGGGGTGAGGAGGAGGGGGAGAGGGGAGGGAGTTGTAGGGGTGAGGAGGAGGGGAGAGGGGAGGGAGTTGTAGGGGTGAGGAGGAGGGGAAGGGAGTTGTAGGGGTGAGGAGGAGGGGGAGAGGGGAGGGAGTTGTAGGGGTGAGGAGGAGGGGGAGAGGGGAGGGAGTTGTAGGGGTGAGGAGGAGGGGGAGAGGGGAGGGAGTTGTAGGGGTGAGGAGGGGGGGAGAGGGGAGGGTGTTGTAGGGGTGAGGAGGAGGGGAGGGAGTTGTAGGGGTGAGGAGGAGGGGAGAGGGGAGGGAGTTGTAGGGGTGAGGAGGAGGGGGAGAGGGGAGGGAGTTGTAGGGGTGAGGAGGAGGGGGAGAGGGGAGGGTGTTGTAGGGGTGAGGAGGAGGGGGAGAGGGGAGGGAGTTGTAGGGGTGAGGAGGAGGGGGAGAGGGGAGGGAGTTGTAGGGGTGAGGAGGAGGGGGAGAGGGGAGGGAGTGTAGGGGTGAGGAGGAGGGGGAGAGGGGAGGGAGTTGTAGGGGTGAGGAGGAGGGGGAGAGGGGAGGGAGTTGTAGGGGTGAGGAGGAGGGGGAGAGAGGGGAGGGAGTTGTAGGGGTGAGGAGGAGGGGGAGAGGGGAGGGAGTTGTAGGGGTGAGGAGGAGGGGAGAGGGGAGGGTGTTGTAGGGGTGAGGAGGAGGGGGAGAGGGGAGGGAGTTGTAGGGGTGAGGAGGAGGGGGAGAGGGGAGGGAGTTGTAGGGGTGAGGAGGAGGGGGAGAGGGGAGGGTGTTGTAGGGGTGAGGAGGAGGGGGAGAGGGGAGGGAGTTGTAGGGGTGAGGAGGGGGAGAGGGGAGGGAGTTGTAGGGGTGAGGAGGAGGGGGAGAGGGGAGGGAGTTGTAGGGGTGAGGAGGAGGGGGAGAGGGGAGGGAGTTGTAGGGGTGAGGAGGAGGGGGAGAGGGGAGGGAGTTGTAGGGGTGAGGAGGAGGGGGAGAGGGGAGGGAGTTGTATGGTGGAGGAGGAGGGGAGAGGGGAGGGAGTTGTAGGGGTGAGGAGGAGGGGGGAGGAGGGGAGGGGTGTAGGGGGAGGAGGAGGGGGAGAGGGGGAGGGTTGTAGGGGTGAGGAGGAGGGGAGAGGGGAGGGAGTTGTAGGGGTGAGGAGGGGGGAGAGGGGAGGGAGTGTAGGGTGAGGAGGAGGGGGAGAGGGGGGGGTGGAGGGTGAGGAGGGGGGAGAGGGGAAGGGGTTGTAGGGGTGAGGAGGAGGGGGAGAGGGGAGGGGAGGTGTAGGGGTGAGGAGGGGGGGGAGAGGGGAGGAGGAGGAGGAGGAGGGGGAGAGGGGGGGGTGGGGGGGGGAGGAGGGGAGGGGGAGGGGTGAGGGGAGGGGAGGGGGGGGAGGGAGGGGTGTAGGGGTGAGGAGGAGGGGGAGAGGGGAGGGAGTTGTAGGGGTGAGGAGGAGGGGGAGAGGGGAGGGAGTTGTAGGGGTGAGGAGGAGGGGGAGAGGGGAGGGTGGGTAGGGGGTGAGGAGGAGGGGGAGAGGGGAGGGGAGTGTAGGGGTGAGGAGGAGGGGAGGAGGGGAGGGGAGTGGTAGGGGGAGGAGGAGGGGGAGAGGGGAGGGAGTTGTAGGGGTGGGGGGAGGGGAGAGGGGAGGGGAGGGGGAGAAGGAGGGGGAGGGAGGAGTTGTAGGGGGGAGGAGGAGGGGGAGAGGGGAGGGAGTTGTAGGGGTGAGGAGGAGGGGGAGAGGGGAGGGGGGTAGGGGTGAGGAGGAGGGGGGGAGGGGAGGGAGTGAGGGGGGAGGAGGGGGAGAGGGGAGGGAGTTGTAGGGGTGAGGAGGAGGGGGAGAGGGGAGGAGGTAGGGGTGAGGAGAGGGGAGAGGGGAGGGAGTGTAGGGGTGAGGAGGAGGGGGAGAGGGAGGGAGTGTAGGGGTGAGGAGGGGGGAGGGGGGGAGTTGAGGGGGGAGGAGGGGAGGGGAGGGGAGTGTAGGGGAGGGGAGGGGGAGGGGGGGGAGTGAGGGGTGAGGAGGGGGGAGGGGAGGGAGTGTAGGGGGAGGAGGAGGGGGGAGGGGAGGGGGTAGGGGTGAGGAGGAGGGGGAGGGAGGGGAGGGAGTAGGTAGGGGGGGAGGGAGGAGGGGGAGAGGGGAGGGAGTGGTAGGGGTGAGGAGGAGGGGGAGAGGGGAGGGGTGGAGGGGGGAGGAGGAGGAAGAGGGGGAGGAGGAGGGGGGAGGAGGAGGGGGAGAGGGGGGGAGTGGTAGGGGTGAGGAGGAGGGGGAGAGGGGGAGGGAGGTGTAGGGGGGAGGAGGAGGGGGAGAGGGGAGGGGTGTAGGGGTGAGGAGGAGGGGGAGAGGGGAGGGGAGTGGTGAGGGGTGAGGAGGAGGGGGAGGGGAGGGGTGGTAGGGGTGAGGAGGAGGGGGAGGAGGGGAGGGGAGGGAGGGGGGAGGAGGAGGGGGGAGGAGGGGGAAGGGGAGTGTAGGGGGTGAGGAGGAGGGGGAGAGGGGAGGGGTGTAGGGGTGAGGAGGAGGGGGAGAGGGGAGGGAGTGGTAGGGGGAGGAGGAGGGGGAGAGGGGAGGGTGAGGTGGAGAGGAGGGGAGGGGGGAGGGAGGTGAGGGGGAGGAGGGGGAGGAGGGGAGGGGGAGAGGGGAGGAGAGGGGGAGGGGAGGGAGTGAGGGGGGAGGAGGGGGAGAGGGGGAGGGAGTGTGAGGGGAGGGGAGGAGGGGGAGAGGGGAGGGAGGGAGGGAGGGAGGGGAGGGGAGAGGGGGGGAGTGGAGGGGGAGGGGAGGAGGGGGGGAGGGGGAGGGGGGGAGGGGGGGAGAGGGGAGGGGGGGAGGGGTGGAGGGGGGGGGAGGGGGAGGAGGAGGGGGAGGAGGGGGGGGAGAGGGGGGGGGGGAGGGGAGGAGGGGAGGGAGGAGAGGGGAGGGAGGAGGGGGAGGGGAGGGGGAGGGGGAGGGAGGGAGGGGGGAGGAGGAGGGGGGAGAGGGGAGGGAGGTAGGGGTGAGAGGGGGAGGAGGAGGGGAGGGAGGTAGGGGGAGGGAGGAGGGGGAGAGGGGAGGGAGGAGGGGGGAGGGGAAGGGAGGGAGAGAGGGGGGGGAGGAGGGGGAGGAGGAGGGGGGAGGGGGGGGAGGAGGGGAGGGGGAGGGGAGGGGAGGGAGGGGTAGGGGGGGAGGAGGGGGAGAGGGGAGGGAGGGGAGGGGGGGAGGGGGAGAGAGGGGAGGAGGGAGGGGGAGGGGAGGGGGGGGGGAGGGGAGAGGAGGGTGAGGAGGAGGGGGAGAGGGGGAGGGGGAGGGGGGAGGGGGAGGGGGAGGGAGGGAGGGGGTGGGGTGAGGAGGAGGGGGAGAGGGGAGGGAGGGTAGGGGTGAGGAGGGGGGGAGAGGGAGGGGGGAGGGGGAGGAGGAGGGGAGGGGGAGGGTGAGGGGGGGGAGGAGGAGAGGGAGGAGGGGAGGGGGAGGGAGAGGAGGGGGAGGGGGAGGGAGGTAGGGGTGAGGAGGAGGGGGAGAGGGAGGGAGGGGTGAGGGGGGGGAGGAGGAGGGGGGGAGAGGGAGGGAGGGGAGGGGGTGGGAGGAGGGGGGGAGGGGAGGGGGAGGGGGGAGGAGGGGGAGGGGAGGGGAGGGGGAGGGAGGAGGAGAGGGGGAGGGGGAGGGGGAGGGGGGAGGAGGAGGGGGGGAGGGGGGGGGTGTAGGGGAGAGGGAGGAGGGGGGAGAGGGGGAGGGGGTTGGAGGGGGGGGAGGGGGGGAGGGGGAGGAGAGGGGGTGAGGGGAGGGGGGAGGGGGGAGGGAGGGGGGGAGGAGGAGGGGGAGAGGGGAGGGGTGTAGGGGAGGAGGAGGAGGGGGGAGGGGAGGGAGTGTAGGGGTGAGGAGGGAGGGGGAGAGGGGAGGGAGTGTAGGGGTGAGGAGGAGGGGGAGAGGGGAGGGAGTGTAGGGTGAGGAGGAGGGGGAGGAGGGGGGGAGAGGGAGGGGGTAGGGGTGAGGAGGAGGGGGGAGGAGGGGAGGGTGGAGGGGTGAGGAGGGAGGGGAGAGGGGAGGGGGGTGTAGGGGGAGGGGAGGGGGGAGGGGAGGGAGTGGAGGGGGTGAGGAGGAGGGGAGAGGGGGAGGGTGTTGTAGGGGTGAGGAGGAGGGGGGAGGGGAGGGGAGTTGGTGAGGGGGGGGTGGAGGAGGAGGGGGAGAGGGGAGGGAGGAGGTGGGGGTGAGGAGGGAGGGGAGGGGGGTGTAGGGTGAGGAGGAGGGGGAGGAGGGAGGAGTGGAGGGTGGGAGGAGGGGGAGGGGGGAGGGAGGGGTGAGGAGGAGGGAGAGGGAGGGAGGGAGGGGTGGTAGGGGGAGGAGGAGGGGGGAGAGGGGAGGGGGTGTAGGGGTGAGGGGAGGGGGAGAGGGGAGGGAGGGTGGAGGGGGGAGGAGGAGGGGGAGAGGGGAGGGGTGGTAGGGGGAGGAGGAGGGGGGGAGGGGAGGGGAGAGGGGGAGGGGAGGGGGGGGAGGGGAGGGAGGGTGTAGGGGTGAGGAGGGAGGGGGGAGAGGGGAAGGGAGTGAGGGGTGAGGAGGGAGGGGGAGAGGGGAGGGGTGTAGGGGAGTGAGGGAGGAGGGGGGGAGAGGGGAGGGGGTGTAGGGGTGGGGAGGAGGGGGAGAGGGGAGGGAGTGTAGGGGTGAGGAGGAGGGGGGGGGAGGAGGGAGAGGGGAGGGGGGAGGGGGAGGAGGAGGGGTGGGGGAGGGAGGTGGGGTGAGGAGGAGGGGGGAGAGGGGAGGGAGTGTAGGGGGAGGAGGAGGGGAGAGGGGAGGGAGGTAGGGGTGAGGAGGAGGGGAGAGGGGAGGGAGTGTAGGGGTGAGGAGGAGGGGGGAGGAGGGGAGGGGGGTGAGGGGGAGGGGAGGGGGAGAGAGGGGAGGGTGGGAGGGGTGAGGAGGAGGGGGAGAGGGGAGGGGAGTGGTAGGGGGTGAGGAGGAGGGGGAGAGGGGAGGGGTGTAGGGGTGAGAGGAGGGGGGAGAGGGGAGGGAGGGAGGGGGAGGAGGAGGGGGAGAGGGGGAGGGGGTGGGGAGTAGGGGGTGAGGAGGAGGGGGGAGGGAGGAGGGAGTTGGAGGGGGGGAGGAGGGGGGGGAGGGGAGGGGAGGGGTAGGAGGGGGAGGAGGGGGGGAGGAGAGGGGAGGGAGTAGAGAGGGGTGGGGAGGAGGGGGAGAGGGGGGGGGTGAGGGGGAGAGGAGGGGGGAGAGAGGGGAGGGGAGTGAGGGGAGAGGAGGGGGGGAGAGG
>CAUDMG010000497.1:0-5000 GCA_958450375.1 Homarus gammarus | reverse complement strand
GGAGAGTGGAGGAGTGGGCGGAGAGGGAGAGTGGAGGAGTGGGCGGAGAGGGAGAGATGGAGAGTGGAGGAGAGGACGAGGTGGGGAGAGTGGAGGAGTGGGCGGAGAGGGAGAGATGGAGAGTGGAGGAGAGGACGAGGTGGGGAGAGAGGAGGAGTGGGCGGAGAGGGAGAGTGGAGGAGTGGGCGGAGAGGGAGAGATGGAGAGTGGAGGAGTGGGCGGAGAGGGAGAGATGGAGAGTGGAGGAGTGGGCGGAGAGGGAGAGATGGAGAGTGGAGGAGTGGGCGGAGAGGGAGAGATGGAGAGTGGAGGAGTGGGCGGAGAGGAGAGATGGGAGGAGGGTGGGCGGAGAGGGAGGAGGAGGAGAGAGGGGGGATGGAGGGAGAGATGGAGAGTGGAGGAGTGGGCGGAGAGGGAAAGATGGAGAGTCGAGGAGGAGGTTTGGAGAAGTAGAGAAGAGTGGGGGGTGGGTAGGGGTATGAGAGGAGTTTGAGAGGGGGAGGGAGTTTAGTGGAGAGGGAGGAAGAGGAGGAGGAGAAAGAAGAGGAAGGAAAGTAGGAGGAAGAGTAGTAGTAGTAGTAGTAGTAGTAGTAGTAGTAGTAGTAGTAGTAGTAGTATACACCTGGTGGGCACGGTATCCCACAGGTGTACAGTATAATTAGGTGGCCACCAGGTCTTACGTCAGCTAATTACCTGTGTGTCAATCAGGTTCATTAACTCACCTGATCACCCATGGGAAATATTGAACAGTTTGTGTGTTTGGAATTTACCTTAGTGATGATTGTTTGTTCTGGTTCAGTGTGTCATGTGGCTCTCCTTGTGTCATCTGGCGTGTCATATGTGGCTGGCATCGTATCATGTGGCTGGTGTCATGTGGCTTTTCTTGTGTCATCTGGCGTGTCATATCATGTGGCTGGTGTCATGTGGCTCTTCTTGTGTCATATGTGGCTGGCATCATATCATGTGGCTGGTGTCATATGGCTTTTCTTGTGTCATCTGGCGTGTCATATCATGTGGCTGGTGTCATCTGACGTGTCATATCATGTGGCTGGTGTCATGTGGCTCTTCTTGTGTCATCTGGCGTGTCATATCATGTGGCTGGTGTCATGTGGCTCTTGTGTCATCTGGCGTGTCATATCATGTGGCTGGTGTCATGTGGCTCTTATTGTGTCATCTGGCGTGTCATATCATGTGGCTGGTGTCATTTGGCTCTTCTTGTGTCATCTGCGCATGTGGCTGTGTCATGTGGCTGATGTCATGGTGTGTCATCTGGCGTGTCATATCATGTGGCTGGTGTCATGTGGCTCTTCTTGTGTCATCTGGCGTGTCATATCATGTGGCTGGTGTCATGTGGCTCTTGTGTCATCTGGCGTGTCATATCATGTGGCTGGTGTCATGTGGCTCTTGTGTCATCTGGCGTGTCATATCATGTGGCTGGTGTCATGTGGCTCTTCTTGTGTCATCTGGCGTGTCATATCATGTGGCTGGTGTCATGTGGCTCTTCTTGTGTCATCTGGCGTGTCATATCATGTGGCTCTTCTTGTGTCATCTGGTGTGTCATATCATGTGGCTGGTGTCATCTGGCGTGTCATATCATGTGGCTGGTGTCATGTGGCTCTTCTTGTGTCATCTGGCGTTTCATATCATGTGGCTGATGCCATGTGGCTCTTCTTGTATCATCTGGCGTGTCATATCATGTGGCTGGTGTCATGTGGCTCTTCTTGTGTCATCTGGCGTGTCATATCATGTGGCTCTTCTTGTGTCATCTGGCGTGTCATACCATGTGGCTGGTGTCATGTGGCTGGTGTCATGTGGCTCTTCTTTTGTCATCTGGCGTGTCATCATGTGTCTGGTGTGTGTGTCATAACATGTAGCTTGTTATAATCACAAGGGGGTGGGGGAGAGGGAGGGGTAAGGAGGGAAAGGGGGAGGGGTGAGGGAAGGGGAGGGGTGGGGTGAGGAGAGGGAAGGGAAGGGGGAGTGGGGGTGACAATAACGTGAATTAAGGAGGAAAGAACAGTAAATGAGAGAAGCAGTTGTGAGGAATGTTCATACCTTCTTCTTCTTCCTTTCAGTCTTCTTCTTCCTCTTCCTTTCAGTCTTCAAGAAACCCACCCCACCCCCCCCCCCTCTCTCTCTTTCTCTTTAGGAATTAATACTTAATTAAGATAAATGCAAATCATCGTCCTAGGAATGTGAAGTGAATGGTGAAGGAGGAATAGTGTTGTGGTCTCAGAAACAAGGATGGTGGTAATGGTGGTAGCAGTGGTGGTGGTGGTAGTAGTGGTGGTAGTGTTGGTGAGAAGATCCTCAGAATGGTGGTGATGGTGACTAATGTAATGGTGATGGTCATTAATGGTAACTAAACTCTCGACGTCTGAAGATCTGACTCAAATAAAGGTGGAAGGATGGAGGAGGGAAGAGGGATGAAGGGAGAGGGATGGAAGGAAGAGTGATGGAAGGGAGAGAGAAGAGTGATGGAGGTGGGAGGGAAGAGTAATGGAGGTGGGAGGGAATAGTTTAGTTTTTAGTTTAACAAATTTATTGGCAGAGCTTGTAGTACAGTTTGCCTATTCTGAGTAATTCAGTCAGGTCTTGACACTGAGGGTGGTATCACTTCTCACTGTCACGCAGGACAGAGGTTCACACACAAAGAAATACATCATATCTACATATATAACAGCTATAAATGTATAGAGGTCAGATTCATGTGGGTAATGTCACTGTTCACTGCCATGCAGGACAGAGGTTCGTACACAAAGAGATGCATCATATTCATTGACAGTACATATACATATATGTACACACACACAAACACATGTACATACATATACATATATACATATACATATACATATACACATATATACACGTATACACACATACATACACACATATACACACATACATACATATACGTCGGTCAGATTCATGTGGGAGGGAATAGGGATGCAGTGGGGATGGAAGGAGTGAAGGAAAAGGGATGGAAGAGGAAGGGGGGCAGGGGGGGTGAAGACGACTTGTGGACCTTGTGTGTCGACTCATGCAAATTACAAATGTTGCGGCACCGACTAATGTAATTGCAGATGAATGTTGAAGCATTGGCCGGAAGATATTTAATTCCAGAGGGGGAAGGAGGGGAAGGGAGGAGGGAGGAGAAGGAGGGAAGGAGGAGGGAGGGAAGGGGGAAGGTCGACATCACGGGTTCATTTACAAACATATTGCTGAATCTCTCTCTCTCTCTCTCTCTCTCTCTCTCTCTCTCTCTCTCTCTCTCTCTCTCAATTAAGGGAGTGAGTGAGTGCGGGAGAGAGAATTATAGCAGTTATTACAGATACACGCGTGAGACAAACAAAAACATCAACAAGAACAACAACAATAATAATAATAATAATAATAATAATAATAATAATAATAATAATAATAATGACCAAACACGGAATAAGAGATGTAAGGATAAACAACAAACAAAAGAGAAACGTAAACATAAGATAGAACAAGGGAATAATAGAAAACAAGGTGACGTAACAAGCACTATGGTAGTTTGGGTCGTTACACCTGTAGTTCACCGTGTTGAGGGTAGTTAAGGGGAGGGGAGGGGAGGGGGGGGGGGGTCAGTATCTCGGTGTCCTTGAGTGGTAGCGGGTGGTTGTCCTCGAGGGAGTGTTAACTGAAGCTCGTCCTCCAGTAAAGACGAAATTGAATGAACTCCTATAGTGAACGGACCTCCTTTATAGTGAACGGACCTCCTTTATAGTGAACGGACCTCCTTTATAGTGAACGAACCTCTTTTATAGTGAACGAAACTGGCGAAACGACGTAAAAAATTAAAATAAATGAATTGGATGATTGGAGACGAATTCGAGAAGCTCAAGTGAAGTCGCTCTTGTGATAATTATGAACATCGAGTATCCCAGGTAAGGTTAGGTTAGGTTAGGTTAGGTTAGGTTAGGTTAGGTTAGGTTAGGTTTGGTTGTTGTTTGGTTGTTGTTTGGTTGTTGTTTGGTATTTAAGGCCTCAATCTGATGACGTATGGTGTGTTTACAAAGTCCCTTGATGTTTGTATTTACATCAAGGGACTTTATAAACACGACATGAAGGTTTTATTTTTTTAACATTACCTCTCTCAAACCCCTCCTCCCTCCTTCCCCCTCTCCCTCACCTTCATCCCTCTCTCCCCCCCTCCTGTCCCCCATCCCCCCTCCTATCCCCCCTCCCCCTACTGTCCCCCCTCCCCTACCCCCTCATTCCCCCTCTACCCCTCCTCCCCCCTCTACCCCCTCTTCTTCCCTTCTACCCCTCCCTTTCCCTTGACGAGGTTCTCATAAATTATTATTCACGACCTCCGCTGCCGAGAAACTTTGGTCTCATTCATTAACATAATTAGTTTATGAATGAAAATGGTGATGAGAGCAGAAAATCGGGGGAGAGCCCAGACGAGAATTAATTGTGTTGATTACGTGTGCAGGTAGATGGGGGGAGGGGAGGGGTGGTGGTGGGGAGGGGGGTGGGTAGTGGGGGAGGAGTATCATACACGACCAATACATGTACAGTTCTCAGAGGAATGACGTTGTTTCCTATTGTTTATATTTACCAATTTCTCTTTCAATCTACTCTTAGGGGAGAGAGAGAGAGAGAGAGAGAGAGAGAGAGAGAGAGAGAGAGAGAGAGAGAGTGTAATGCAGAGTGCGAGAGATAGAGTAAGGGAGAAAGAGAGAACAAGGGAGAGAGAGTTTAATGTTTAACAAATTTATTGGCAAAGCTTGTAGTACAGTTTGCCTATTCTGAGTAATTCAGTCAGGTCTTGACACTGAGGGTGGTATCATTTCTCACTGCCACGCAGGACAGAGGTTCATACACAAAGAAATACAACATATTCATTAACAGCTATAAATGTATAGAGGTCAGATTCATGTGGGTAATGTCACTGTTCACTGCCATGCAGGACAGAGGTTCGTACACAAAGAAATGCATCATATTACAAGCTAGATATGTATGTA
>CAUDMG010000496.1:0-19502 GCA_958450375.1 Homarus gammarus | reverse complement strand
ATATATATATATATATATATATATATATATATATATATATATATATATATATATATATATATATATATATATATATATATGTAGCAAATGTAATTGTAATTATGTAGGTCAGACAGGAAAAACTCTGCAGCTCAGAATCAAACAACATAAGTATAATATCAAAACTGCATCTGAAAGCAGTGCCTTGTTCGTTCATGTTAGGAATAATAATCACCCCATTGCTTGGGAAAAAAGCTTAGAAGTATTCAAATCATCTTGTGTCACAGAAAGACTTCTGGTTGAAGCTAGTTTGATTAAGGAATTAAAATCAATAAACCTTAGTGATGGTCAGTTCAAAACTGATAATATGTTACATAAATTTATTTGTCAGTGGCCCAAGGTTAAAAATGCTTTGAAAACCTTTGATCTAGATGTATGATAGTTATTTTGTGGGTCCCCTTTTTTCTGACCTGACCTGGTTAGTCACGTCACCACCCTTCTCTTAAGCTCCTCTACGTGTGTGTTGGTGTGTGGATTAGTGGATGTCATCATTATGACCTGACCTCATGTTTTTAAGGTCACCCTGTATATTTAAGCCTCTCTCTGTCCATGTAATCCAGTTGCCTCTGAAGATGTCTTGAATAAAGACGAAAGCTAAGGTACTCTGTTGTTTCCATTCTCCCGTGTGATTTTATCAAGATTTATCTTATCCACGTTTTCATTGTGGATTTACATGAAATATATATATATATATATATATATATATATATATATATATATATATATATATATATATATATATATATAATATATATATATATATATATATATATATATATATATATATATATATATATATATATATATGCTGATAACCACCAGGAAAGAAGAAAACACGAAGTTCCCAAGCATATACCTAGATCACGCGCACCTACAGTGATTTACTTGCATATATATATATATATATATATATATATATATATATATATATATATATATATATATATATATATATATATATATATATATATATATATATATATATATATATATATATATATATATCTTGATAAAATCACACGGGAGAATGGAAACAACGGAGTACCTTAGCTTTCGTCTTTATTCAAGACATCTTCAGAGGCAACTGGATTACATAGACAGAGAGAGGCTTAAATATACAGGGTGACCTTAAAAACATGAGGTCAGGTCATAATGATGACATCCACTAATCCACACACCAACACCATCACACACGTAGAGGAGCTTAAGAGAAGGGGGTGACGTGACTAGTCAGGTCAGGTCACAAATAAGGGACCCACAAAATAACTATCATACATCTAGATCAAAGGTTTTCAAAGCATTTTTAACCTTGGGCCACTGACAAATAAATTTATGTAACATATTATCAGTTTTGAACTGACCATCACTAAGGTTTATAGATTTTAATTCCTTAATCAAACTAGCTTCAACCAGAAGTCTTTCTGTGACACAAGATGATTTGAATACTTCTAAGCTTTTTTCCCAAGCAATGGGGTGATTATTATTCCTAACATGAACGAACAAGGCACTGCTTTCAGATGCAGTTTTGATATTATACTTATGTTGTTTGATTCTGAGCTGCAGAGTTTTTCCTGTCTGACCTACATCGAGAAATGATATGTAAATTGTGTTGTCAAAGTGAGAAACATAATTAAGAACCTGTAATTGTGTGTAAATGGTCAACAATTTTGTGATGCCATATGGCAGCAGGGTCTACCATTAAGCAATACATTATGCTTCCAATATCTTCCTAGGTGGTAGTACCTCCCTGTTTGATAGCTGCCTACTACCTGCTACATAGACCACTCTTGTTTTTGCTGCATGCTTGGGTGCTCCTTCAGTCACACATATTGGGGAAATTTCTAAGCCTTTGCCCCCCCCCAAAAAAAAAGAATTACCACTACATCTTGCCCTCAAATTAAACAATGAAATAGGATAAGTGGCTACAAGAGCAGCATGACACTCATGACTCACATTTTTGGTGGCCTACAGCTCTATGGACTCTTGGTTTAGTGTCACTGCTATAGCTCATCAATAAGTAGTACATAAAATCTGATGAAATTTGGTTTCGTTTTTCCTTTTTAAACTAAAAATGTGTTTTTTGGTGGTTCCACTGATTTTGCCTAAATATAGAGTTTGCTGGTTAGTAATTCTACATACTCTACCAAAGGCCTTAATACAAACATGATGACTCACAGTAGGACGAGGAGCATCCATCTTCCTCATGACCTGCACCACTATACACAGGAACATCTCTGCATCCACCAACATATTGACTGGAGTAAATAACCTCTTCAGTGTTGTTAAGGCTACCGCAGCTTCTCCGGGTAGGAAACTTGTATTCCGATTTTCCAGATGTTGCTGTAGTTATTTGGCCAATTCAATGACATTTTGAATTGTTATTGGGTAGCCTCTGCTCTGAAGAACAAGTTCTGGGTTCTGGTTAACATAATATGATTAACATTAACAAAATAAAAACTGAGATGCATTTATTTCATTACTCATATCCAGATTGGTATAAGTTATATTTGTTCATAATACTGTACCCAGCATACTCAAGAGTCTCATTAATAACTTATTCATTAACTTGTTATTGTTGAGCGATGTACTTTACAGCTTATGGCATAACCTACAGTACATAACTTAAGGTAATAAGTTATTATGTACACGAATATGAATATGACTAAACAGTTGAGTTTAATTTGATAAGTTTAAGCCATGATATAAATGATATTTAACTTTGTATTCTTTAAGTATGGTTGAGATACTGGTTGTCCTTCCTATCATTGCACCTTTACCTCATTACAATTATGAATGTAGAAAAAATATTTCCTATATTTTCCTATATGTTAGCTGAAAGAAATTAAAAGGAAATATAAACAGACCAAGAAAGATGATATAGAAAGGAAATGCAATGAGACAGAAGATGAAGACAAAGAATAACTGTAGGGAAACAGATGAACCAGAAGAAAGGAAATGAATGGGGTGGGACTTTTATAAGCAAAAGACAATAAGATCCTAAATGAGACAGAAGAAGTAATTTAGAGATGGGCAGAGTACGTACAGTACAGTAACTATATAATGATAAGGATACAGTAGAGTTAAGAAACTTAAAGGATATTAAGATCGAAATCCAAACTTTGAGCAAAATGAAAAAAATAATAACGCTTGTGGAGTTGATCAGTTTCCGGCAAGAACGAGATAAAATGTTCGACGATTATAATATGTCATTCTATAAAGGAGACCTGAGTGATTTCAAAAACAAATAATTCTATTATTACCTAAAAAGCCAGAAGCCGTAAAGCGCATGTAGTTTTATTAAGCATAATTTTAAGCAGAATAAAATTTACAATACAGTAGATAGTGAGTTATGTGAAGATCAAAATTGGACTTAGAAAGGGAAAACGAACTAGAAAAGCCATATTTGGTTTCAGAATTTTGAGTGAAAAGGTTTTAGAGGACCAAAGAACTTTGTATACAGGTTGAACCTCGATTTAACGTCATTGATGAAACTTTCTCACCCAAAATTTCGTTAACTCTTCCAGCCAGTTATTGCTGCACTGCCACTGCACTGCCCAGCAACACGATCTAGGATAGAGTCAACAGTTTAAGAAAACAACGCTTCCATCACCGGTTCATTAATCACCGCGTAAAACAAATTGTAGGTGTTGACTGTACCAGCAAGGATTGGTAATAATCAGTTATCTCTAGATATAAGTACGGGGGCCTGTGCCAATTTTATCTCATAATTGTCGTTCAATGAACTAAAGTGGCGATATCCTTCAAATAAGTGGTCAATAAGACCTACAGACTTTCCTTTGTCCGGGGTGTCAGGAATCCAATTAGACATAGCGGGGGTGATAACACTGCCAAACCGTTTTTCTAGGTCCAATAAAGCTTTTCTGGCGGATTTCTGCAGAGTTAATGCATTTTCTTTGCCAGCGGACGGGTTACTTGGTCTGACCACTCTAAGGCAGAACAACATTAACATTCAGCCACGAGATCAAACAATCACACATAATTGTAAAACATATCACGCAATGCAAACTTCACATCTATTGCTTACTTCAGGTGTTCGTGTAATAACTGCCTCAACTGGAGCTTGGGAGTCTTAGGCACAAAAGACATTAGTTATGGAGTCACTCCCTGAAACTCCACCTAGTAGCTCAAAGGACAATTCTGATGAAAGCGGCCAGAACTAGATTGTAACGTTTGCTGTGTTATCTGGTGTACACCGGTTACATAGCCAGGAAGGAACTAGACTACTAGTCACAGAATATTTGCCAAATGTGAGTGAAGGAACAGATGATGTGTGTCTGAGTGAAAGTTCACGAGTGAAAGGTGTGTCACTTGAGTCTACCTTAAGCACTGTTAGATTAGGTAGTCTCACAGATGTCCTCGTTCTCAGTAGAACTGGGGGACCCATAACCTTAAGAAAGGGAAGTTGTTTTGGTAATCTCCTTGTTTACGACAAAGCGGTTGTCGCAGAGCCAATAGAATTACCAATAGGTAGTGTAACACAAGGGGAATCGAACGAAAAATTACATATTGTAGATAAAGCAGCGTTAATAGCGCCACACGTGAAAGTAGTCGATCATCCTGAAGGCAAAGGTGATCTTTTAGAATTACTAGCTGAGTTCAAGGAAATCATAGCATTACCTGGAGAACCCCGAGGTAAAACAACGTTGACAAACCATCATATTCCACTCAAGACGAACACTAACCCAATCTACATCCCAGCATATAGGCTACCCCAAAGCCGAAGGGCAGTAGTCCAACAGATAGTACAAGACATGGTGGACCAAGAGGTAATCCAACCTTTCCCATCACCATGGAACTCGCCATTATTCCTAGTTCCCAAGAATGATGGAGGATGGAGACCAGTCATAGATTTTCGATGAGTCAACCAGGCAACTGTACCAAACAGGTTCCCATGCCTGTTTTAACTGAATTACTACAGTCTCTTGGAAAAGACAACGCCGTCCTCAGTAACCTACATTTACTTAGCGGGTACTGGCAAATTCCCTTACATGAGGAATCCCGCGAGGTAACTGCGTTCAGTACACCAATGGGACATTTCGAATTTTTAAGAATGCCATTTGGCTGAGAAATGCACCCCTAACAATCAAAGGAATGATAAATACCTTGTTTGGTGGAATGGTAGGTAATACAGTCTATGCCTTTCTATATGATCTTATCATAGTAGCAAAGACTTATAAAGCCATTTAAAGGAACTACGAGAAGTTTTCACGAAGCTACAAAAATAGCTGCTTTGAAAGTGAAACTTTCCATATGTGAATTTCTTAAATCCAAAATCCAATTTCTCAGCCACATAGTGGATGGCAATGGTATCCACACAGTAGATTGCAAGGTAAACGCGGTGAAGCAATTCCCTTGTCCCAAAAACCCAGATCAACTTCGTAGTTTCTTTGGCTTATCAGGATACTACCGTTCTTTCATTGAAGGTTATGCTAAATTAGCCTCACAACTCGCTAAACTCCTCAAAAAGGACGTAGAGTTTACGTAGAATAAAGAATAAAAGGACAGTTTTAATGCCCTTAAGGGCGCCTTAACGAACGCTCCAGTGTTGGCCTTCCCAGACTACACAAAAAATTCACCATGTGCACTGATGCCTCGGGCCTAGGTTTAGAGGCAGTGCTCATGCAAACTGATCATCGAGGTAAATGGCGGGTAATAGCATACGCCAGTCGCACCTTCAACGATGCAGAAACACGTTATTCAGCTTCTCACTTGGAAGCATTAACTGTAGTGTGGGCTCTCAAGCATTTTCGGGATCTCCTTTTGGGATATTCGATCACAGTCCACACAGATCATGTAGCCGTGACAGAACTATTTAATGGGAAGGACTTATCAGGGCGTTTAGCACGCTGGTAACGGACCATGCAGGAATTCGCACCCAACTTAAAGTATTTGCCAGGCCGAGCGAACGTGGTAGCTGATTCGCTATCTAGACACGCAGCTCCTGTCACACCACTACCCACGTTCACCCTGTCACAGGTAAGGGCGGAACAGTTACAGGATCCACTGTGGTCCAAGGTTATCTATGCCTTAGAATCGGTAGATGAGGTAAATTTACCCAAATTACCTCTACCACTCTCACAGTTTAGGCTGCGGACGACATACTATATCACTCAGTGAAAACACAAGAAGAGTCAATCTCTCAAATTGTTATTCCTACATCACTAAAGGAACATCCTCTCCCTCTTCCATGATGCACCCCAAGCTGGGCATCCAGTGCGAGACAGATGTCTAACAGAAATTAGACAAAAATATTATTGGAAAACTAGGAGTAATGACATCGTGCACCATATTGCTAAGTGTTTATGTTGTGCAAGACACATGGGGACAACGATGGATCCCGCTTCAATTTTAGAATACACGACGCCTGAACGTCCATGGGATACAGTTCCGATCGATTTATTGCAACTACCAAAAAGCCATCAAGTCTCTAGTTATTTTTTGTCTGCGTTGACCACTTCTCTATATTTGTGGTATTAGTACCAATACAGAACAAGTTTGCCGAAGTAGTGGCTCATGCATTAGTCATCTTATCTGTCCATCTCTAATAACGGGGCAGAATTTAAGAATCAACTCTTAGCTGCAATATGTCAACAATATGACATCATACAATCCTTCACAACCGCCTACCATCCATCTTCATATGAGTTGGTCGAGCATACCAATAGAAAAATTCTTGAGAGTCTCCGACATGTGGTGAATCCCATGCATAGTTGCAGCATTCATTAATGGATCTATCAATAACTTAACAGGCAAATCTCCATCCTACGTAATTTACGGTACCGATAAACGCTTGCCATATGATATACTAGCAGGAACCCCACAACCTGTGTACAACATGGGTGACTTGGCCAAGAAGCAAATCAATGTTTTCACAAGCATCCATGGAAAAGTACAAAAACATTTAGCAGCCTCACGTGCTGAAATGATCTGCAAACAACATAAAAATGCAAACAGGAGACACAGTAATGATAAAAGCGCCGGAACGCATATCAAAACTCTCGCCTAAATTGGCAGGTCAATACGTGATTAGAGCGAAATAACGTGGAAATAAATTCGAAATAGTCGAGCCAACGTCAAATGTCACAGATATAGTACATGTAGATAGAATGAAAAGAGTCAGCAGAGACTTAGTAGGGACTCCTAATTTCAGTCAAGTACATCCTACTTCTACTACAACAGATGCTCCACAAAATATAACAATAGACAATACATATCGTCAAAAACTACGATCAGCAAACAGATATCATTAATTATCTTCGCCTCTTCAGACATAGCTTGGATATCACTACTCCTGTTGATCTGAAGCACGGTGACAACAGCCGCATCCCCAGCAGAAGTCAAACCCAGAGCCTTAGTTGCCCCACTAGGCAAAGTATTTGTAGTACAAGACGCTGTAACTGCCAAGGACGCGCTCCATGATTTAGTGCGCATGCGAGTGCACCTGAGGTCAATAGCTGTCCACACTGAAACAGCTATGCCCACCTTGCAAGATCTCGAACAACAATCTACCATATCTTACAACACTCCGACAGACTATCTCACTTCAGAACGACCGTATGAATAGTCTACTAAAACGAGTAAATCACTTCGAGGGAAAGCTCCCTATATCTCCTTAAGACATCGGGAAGAATGTACATTCTCAGCGGCGTCAAAAACGTGGTCTATTTAACTTTGTTTATTTAATAAGTAACACCCTGTTTGCTAAGGCAACGGCCGAAGATGTAGCTAAACTTGGGAACCGAATGAATGCAGTTTCAGAAGCGGTTAAGAAACAAACCAAGGTCACTGAACAGTCCTACAAGGCAGTACAAACTCGGACCTCTCTAATGAATGCTATTGTTGACGAAACTAATCAACTAATTCGCGTTTTCTAGGGATTCACACGTTCAGAATCAACACTGGAATGGCTACTCCACTTTACAGAATATATGCATGAAGCCGAAGCTTCTGTACAAGCTTTCATAGACACTACCAGTTGGCTCATAGCTGATCTAGTGAATGCAGGGTTAGGTTGTGTTGATGCAGAGTTGTTGCCAGTTGGTCAACTTATTACCTCTTTACATATAGCTGAAGCTAAATATCATCTAACTCCAGTCTTTCAGGAGCATGAAGTGGGATATTATTACCCCTTAGAGGCAACCTTCACACATTAGGACATATTAATACACATTCCACTAAAATCACACACAAAAAAAATAATGCATGGCACTTGGAACCACTGAAAGCGAATGAAGACCTTTTAATTCTGAACAAACAAACTGAACTAAAAGTAGTTTCAGAAAAAATTCTTTAGTTGCTGTGCGTGCAGTCCTAAATCATTGTAAGGTAACATACTTACACTTGCACGTTTGTCCAACTTATGCTTTTGCTTTCACATTGGCTGCAGAAGCGACATGTGAATTTGCGAGAGTACAAACTAATGCCTCTACAGCTCTACAACGATGTGAATACACTCCAATACCTCATAGGTTAGTGTTTCATGCACATATCAATAATGTGCAATATTTCTAGTTTCCAAATCATACCAGTGTGATATTTACATGCCAGGGTGTAGGTAGACATTTAGTAGTGGAGGGTTATCATATAGCACCGGACTATTGTGAAATTAGCAGTAGTGCAATCACAACCTTGCCTACTCCCCATCACCATGCATTTGTCACAAACATTACTTCTGAACTGGTACCCATACTATTTTTCCTGAATATAAATTTCAGCAGTCTTCATACTGTATCTGATAAGCTTAAACTTCTATCTTACATTAATGAGACAGTTTCCTGACTTACAGGATTCTCTTCCTATATATTTATCCTCCAGTATAATCGTACCTGTCATCATAATTATCAGTTCCTTGATTGTGATGATAATTGTTACAGAAAGATTTCTTCTAGGTACACATTAGTTTCTACGAAAACTTTCAGGAAGGAATTGCAAAAGCATGTCCAAGAAGCAAAAGTTTAGCTATAGCATACCGAGGATTTAAACCGTGAGACCTTGGTTGGAGGTGGCCGAGCGGTGAAACAGCACCTTTGCATTATACAGTTGGTCCTCATATTACGCGGTTAATGTAACCCGGGGGGTACCGCGGAAAGTGAGAAACGCGTAAAGTGAATAACATAACATATGGGATTAATTGAAATGGAGTCCGGGCCGATCCCCAAACTCCACTTTTTGACGACACACAACTATGTTGTAGCAAAAATATTATCTTAACTTTATGATGGCATGCACACACAATTAATAATTAAGAGAAATATCAATAATATTAGGTTTTTTAACACTTACATTAGTAGAAAAGATGGCTGGGCACACGGGGATGGGCGGTTGGTTCCGAGGCAGAGGGCAGATTATTGGCCCTCACCTGTATCACTTGTATCAATTGTATCACTATCCACCACAGAGGCTTGCAGGGCCTCTTTGTCAAACCCCCCAAAGTTCATATAAGTCCATATCCTCACTATAATTATCACTATCACTGACTTGGGCCGGCCGTAGTGGGTGGCGGGTGAAGAACTGGTCATGTTTTGATGACTGGGCGACCTTGTGCGCACCATTTTCGCGCCTCTTACACAACATGGCGGATGGCGGGAGGTTTGGATCCAAAAATGGCGCGGCTTGCCAGCCGCTCTCCGCGTAATGGGGTTCACGACCGCGGAATGTGAAAATGTTAGGTTCTGGCAAGGCACCGCGTTAACGGTGAAACGCGGATTGTGGGACCGCGTAATAGGAGGACCAACTGTATAAATATTCACCCAAATGGATAACACAAAATTATTCACCAAGTTAATCAACAAATGACTCGGTAGTTATTCATGTTATACACGCTGAGCTAGTAACACTCGAGAGTCAGGCGAGGTCACCTGACTAATCACAACTACCGTATATCACGGCCTATAAGATGAAATTTGAACATTAAAAAAATTTGCCCAAAGTTATGGGGTCGTCTAAACCACCAAGTTTAAAATTCTTACCTCTTAAATATTGTGGTTTAGTGTATCAAGAGCGGTGATGAAAACATCGTAAGCCACTCACAAGGTCTTACCACTAATTATTTTATACTGAAACTTACGTTTGGCAAGCTGGATTCAAATTAAGATTACCGGTATATTAAAATAATAAAAATGTATTATAAACCTGTCTAACATACCGTAAAAGAGATTTATACCCCTGTAATAAACACAGCTATCATCACACACCCCTCCCCACGCCCCCCCCATTTGCCAGTGAGGAGACAAGAAAGGGAAAGTGACCGCGAGAATGGGCTATTTTTAGCCGTGGAGGTGGTCAGTAATGCATACCGGTATCGGTATATTTACTCAATAATATTTATCTCCTATAAATAATTGATTTAAATTTTATTTTTTTTACAAAGAATATTCAGTAAATGAGTGCATTAATTCTTGAAACTATCGACGGTTAATTACAGACGCTCAAGTGACGTCACTAGTGTTTACACTACACCAGCTGGTAACATTTGATGCCATTACTTGAAGTGAATTGGCCTTATTTTAAGTAACTAACTATAAATAAATACAAAAATTAAAAAAAAAGATCAAAACTGAGAAATAATATACTGTATGTATGTTGTGTTGTCAAAGTAAGAGGAACAATTGAAACTGCAATTGTGTAAATGAGGCAGAAAGTCAGGTCAGCAACCTGGGACTTGGTCACAATTTTCGTGATGCCATATGACAGCAGGGTCTACCATTAGACAACACATTATGCTTCCAATATCTTCCCAGGCAATAGTACCTCCCTGTTTGGTAGCTGCCTACTACCTACACAATTTCTAGTAATATTAATTTGATACATGATAAATTAGACAAACTGAAAATAAACAGCAAATTTAATTACCAACACGCTTCCCATTGGCAGCTGTAAGAGGGGGAGATGGGCTATTTTTATAAATTAAAGAAAATAATTACAGTGTGTTTAATATATTACAGTATATTATAAATAAACAAATAATTCGGTAAATTTATTTCAAGTAAATGGAAAATAAGCAAACATGTTATTTACCAAGACGCGTCCCTCTGGCTCAGGGTGAGATGGAGGGGAGATAACAAGGCTATTTATAGCCCGTCTGAAGTGGCCAGTACCATAATGCACCATAAATAATTCATTGAACATTCATTTTTTGTACATAGTATATTCAGTATATTCAGTATATATATATATATATATATATATATATATATATATATATATATATATATATATATATATATATATATATATATATATATACACACATATATATATATATATATATATATATGCAAGTAAATCACTGTAGGTGCGCGTGATCTAGGTATATGCTGATAACCACCAGGAAAGAAGAAAACACGAAGTTCCCAAGCGCTTTCGTGTAATTCACATCTTCAGGGGCGAGTACAGACTAGCGCTTGGGAACTTCGTGTTTTCTTCTTTCCTGGTGGTTATCAGCATATATATATATATATATATTTGTGTAATAAATGTATGTAGTAAGTACATACCGGTAACCTTTTTCACTCAAATCCTAATGAAACACCACAATTAGAATACGGTGGTTGCTGTTGAACCACCTGTTGTATAAATAGTCGGAACACAGCCACACCACCGAGACGAGGGAACACTCCCACCACCGATCGTCTCGTGTGAAGCAAGCGTATAAATGAAAGAAAATACTTGCAGTGTGTTTAATATGTTACAGTACATTATAAATAAATAAATAAATAAACAAATAAATCGGTAAATCCATTTCAAGTAAATGGAAAAATTTTACTCGATACCGACATTAGTTCCAGTTATCGGTAAATAGCAGACGCTTCAGTGACGTCACTAGTGTTTACACTACACCAGCGGGTATAATTTGATGACATTACTTGAAGTGAATTGGCCTTATTTTAAAAAATCAAGGATGGTTGGTAAAGGACTACTGAGTCAGTGGGTAAGTGTCACATTTGGGGTACTGGTCTTATACAGCAAATAGAGCTCAAAAGCTACTTTTTAAATGGAAATTTGGGGGGGGGCGTCTTATGCACCCCACCGCCTTATAGGCCGTGATATACGGTAATCACGCTCCTCTCCTGCACAGAGGAGAGGGCAGATTCTTACCACTAGTTAAGGGGAGAACACCTAACTTAAGTGCTCCCATACAAGTGTACCTAAAACATTTCCCCTGCAGAAAATCCACAATACACTCTCTCCCAAACTAAATACTGTGTATATAAACGCTTCAACAATTATGAGAGTCCAGAAGAAGTGTTTACATCAGCCCTGCCACTTTAAAGAGTTCCAAAACTTATTTAAAACAATTGTGTGCGATGCAAAAAAAAAAAACTACTGCACAATGTTCAGGGAAGATGTTTTCTTCTTACGGTCACTAGCAACTTAGGTAGGTTTTCAGGTCACCGACGCAAAGAACGTAGAAATTTAAGGTGATTACACAAGCGCAGCACTGGCTGGACTTCAATGCCAAAACAAACTGACCGCAGCTCCACATGAGTGTTGCAGCAGGTAGAGGAACTACGTAGTGGAAATTATGGGCGGGCCTTTCAAATTCACAATCTCTAAATTTTGCAGTTAAATGCAAGTTGCCAGTAAATTCAGTGTTGTTAAATCAAGGTTCAACCTGTATCTTTTTTGTGATTTTAAAAAGCTTTTGATAAGGTAAAACATAATAAACTTATAGAGATGTGTCAAAAATAGGCATTAATGAACGAGATATTAGAATTCTAAAGAATCTTTACTGGCAACAGGAAGCTACGGTGTTAGTTAATAAATGGTAGTAGGCAGCTACCAAACAGGGAGGTACTACTGCCTGGGAAGATATTGGAAGCATAATGTGTTGTCTAATGATGGACCCTGCAGCTATATGGCATCACAAAAATTTTGACCAAGTCCCAAGTTGCTGATCTGACTTTCTGCCTCATTTACACACAATTGCAGGGTCTCAATTGTTTCTCTTACTATTGACAAAACAACATACATATATTGTTTCTCACTATTGATCCTTTTTTTTCATTTTTGTATTTCTTAATTATTATTATTATTATCATAAATACATTTTCGCGCCCCAGGCCCTGATGTGGGTCCGTGACCTGTGCCTGGGTGGGCTAATTCCCGTAAAAAAAAAAAAAAAATAATAGTGAGCTTACTAATTGGTTCAAAGTTAGATAGCGAGTAAGATAAGGCTGTGTTCTCTCTCCAGCGTTGTATGATATATGTTCCTAATAACAGAAGTTATAGATGACAATGAAGGAATATAAAATAATGGTAAAGAAGTATGAAATATACGTTACGGGTGATACTGTTCTTACCAGATACAGTTCGTCCCCGAATTACGTACTGTACATCCGAATTACGTACAAACGGCCGATACGTACATCGTTTCTGAAGTCTTTAATTGCAAAAATATTGTCTTAAAAGGGCGAGCAATTTTTAAATTTGGCGGGCGAGCCAGCCGCACCGCGCCGCCACTATCACTGACCATGCAGACGACACGCTAGACGCACCAAAACAACAAGTGTGGTCATTGTGCATACAGTACTTCTCCTGTGAATTTCTGCCCTATTTTGTACACTTTACTCTGTGTGCAATGACTGGTGTAAAGCGTAAGAGTGGTGAAGCCAGTGGGAGGAGTAGTGTTCAAAAGCTTACCGTCCTCTGGCGCGCCGGTCCCAGAGAGGACGGCGCTGTACAGGACGTTTGTTTACTCCAGGTCTCGCGCACAGCGATGGTTATTTCGTTCATCTTTTCGTTTTATCCATGGAGTAAATTTAAAAGTAGACTTCGAGAAAACATTCAGTTAAAACACAAGGATATTAAAAGTTTGAGTCAATAGTACAATTTGTAGTATGTTTAATACAACATCTCTACAGAAATGCATAAACATGAAATTAACGCATCGGCGACTTTTGCCGGTCGGAACAACGCATCGGCTACTTTTGCCGGTCGGAACTCACGTCGAGTGAGGTGTGAGTGCAGACCGTCCTGTGGCGCGCCGGTACCTGGTAAGGTTTTGACCCCTGTTGTGGTGTCTCAGTATGATTCAGGAGAAAGCCCTAAGTCTTTTCAACGATCTAAAGAAAGATCACCCTGATGATACTGTGACATTCAATGCGAGCAATGGGTGGTTTAACCGATTCAAGGTGCGAAATAAGCTGCATAATGTTCGAGTGACTGGTGAGGCGGCGAGTGCTGATTGGAAAACAGCACAGGATTTTCCAGATAACCTTATAGGGTTGGGGGATTTTCGAGTTAAGTACATTTCGAGTTAAGTACAACCTTTTGGTCCCCATTATGTACGTAACTTGGGGACTTACTGTAGTGAAGTGGCATTGTAAAAACTGGTGAATACATTAGTGGAAAAAAAATGAAGAGTTAATGCTGTAAAGACGAAAGTAATGGTTGTTTCCAAATTGGAAATAAATCCTAAAATAAAAATTAAGGCACAAAAGGGAAATTAAACAAGTTAAAAAAAAATTGTATTTGAGAAGTAACATTACGTGGGGGGTGGATAAGAAATCCTAACATGAATATAGGTCAAGAGCATTTAATAATATGAAAGATCCAATGAATAGGGAAATTAACTTCAATATGAGGAAAAGGCTGCTGAAAGGCTTAATATGGAAAGGATAGATGTATAGCCCTGAAGCGTGGACACTTTCAGCAGACACCAGAAAGAGGTTAAAGGCCTTTCAAATTTGGTATTATAGGCAAATCCTAGGAATAAGCTATGCAACCAGGAAAACAAATGAAGATGTAGTAATATAAGCAAAAACTTAAGAGAAATACTTAAAATTAAAAAAATAAAATAAATAAAAATAAAAATGAGATACCTTGGTCATATAATAGGGATGAGAAAATATGCCAGAAATATTTATGGGCTAAGTAAAGGGTAGGGGTTCAGGGAAGGCAGACTATGGGATGGAAGGATTGGTGGATGGATGGATGAATGAATGAAATTAAAAACTGGCTCCCCAGAAAGATTCAACCCTTAGAGAATTAATAAAAACAGCGCGAGAACGTTTTGAGTGGAGGACTGTGGTCGCCAACCCTCAGATATAAGGACAGTACGGACTCCGATTGATTGACATGTTGGTGTTTAATAAGGGTTTATAAAGCTTAAATGAAATGTAAATGTCCATTCATTTAACAAGTTTAAAAACATTTACCTCATTAGTTGTACTGTACATGCTGGTGTGATAACAAATGCTCAAAGTTTCCCCTGCAAGTATCGTAAAAGATAGAGTACAGTACTATATACTGAAAGGCATTATACTAAGCTTGAGGAACATAACTAGTGAGATATTTGACTAAATAAATTTTAATAACAGGCATTATAAACACTTTACTGTAAATTACTTTTACATGACATAAAAGATGAAAAATACTTAAGTTGAAGATTTCACCTCCAGTATATCGAGCAATGGGATGTATGTGCAGCTAGAAAAATCTGGAACTGACCACGTAGCATTTTGGTCTTCAAGTAGACACTTTCGTTTAGCCTTGCCAAGGAAATTTTCTGGGCACACAGTCTCAGCATTTTGTCCTGACTGCAAAAACGAATAATTGCTCATCTTAGATAAAATGAAAATTTTCCTGCAGAATAACATAAATAAGCATCTTTAAGTTATATATTAACAATATTTTAAACAATCCTGTATGCAAAGAATCTTATTCAATCCTTTATGAGCGTAAAACAAAAATGGCCACCACAATAAGTACTGTACTACACTTCACCCTGAAAATTATGTCATCATTTACAACTGTACAAAACTAGTAAGAGGGTACAGACCAGATACTGTATGTGTTTGATGTTAATTTGAATAAATTCAAGGTATCCAACACACAACTCTTTCTTTAGACAGTCAAACAAAAAACCAGCAGGAAGAAAAACATATGCCCTGTAGAAAACTTCGTTAGTCAGAATAATTGGTTTAGAGAGGTTCCGGGTTTGAAAGATTTCCCGGTATGGAGACGAATTTTCTCATCCCCAGAATTTTTCTGGGTACTGGTGAGAGAGAGACTTAATTGCAGTCGGACACGCAGACATCTGTGTTTATTTATGAAAACACCAATGCACACATACAATATATTGTATAGTACTGTACTATAATTATACACTATACTATACGATACTCACCAGCAGATGCTGTCCTCTTGAGCTTGTGATGCAGGCAAGCCAAATGGAGATAGGATGGCCTGCCTTTGTCCTATTCCATCTCCTGTAGCAGGTGTTGCTAACTTTCACTCTCCTCTACCTCTATGAAGGAGGGATTGTACTCATACTGTAAACTGCACAGTACTGTACAGTCCCCTTCACTAAATGCATTTGCAGGGCTATTCATGTTAACATCCCACATTTCACAATCTTTGATATACAGTATTTGTTTTAATTGACTCATAGTATATATACAATTGCGAACTTTCTTCTTTCGAATGTAAACAAACACAGAGCTGCCACACTGCACCAAACCTGACGAACCCCTGTAAAAGCATTAGTGAAGGAGACTGTACATATTGGAATGGAGGGATCTGTAGCGGGCCTATTGGCTACCCAGCGTATTTGAGTTAATAATGACGTTTGGTAACTTGTCCCACTCCTCCACGAATATATTTCCAAACCAACGTTTACCTATCTTACGCCTAAATCTAAATTTGTCTAATTTGAAACCGTTGCTACGAGTTGGCTCCTGTTTGGATAGTTTAAGTACCTTTGTTATATCACTTTTGTTTAACCCCGACTTCCATTTATGCACCTCGATCATATTGCCCCTCACTCTGCGTCTCTCGAGGGAGTGCAAATTAAGATGCTTTAACCTTCTCTGCACTCAAGGTTCCTAATACCCAGGATTAGTATTGTCATTTTCCTCTGTATGCTTTCTGGGGATTCTATATCCATTCTGCTATACAGTGACCAGAACTGAACTGCGTAATCCAAGTGAGGTCTCACAAGCACAAGATATAGTTTTAGGATAACATCGCTAGTCTTGCAACTAACACTGTTGCATGAAGCCAAATACTTTGTTAGCATTGTTTCAAGCAAATACACATTGTTGTCTTGGTTTAAGATTCCTACTTATCAATACTCCTAAGTCTTTGTCAAAGTCGGATTTCTTTTTAACAACGTTGTTCATCTGATATCTGGTTTCTCTATTTACAGGTAGTCGTCGACTTACGACCTAGATTGGTTACGGCCGCCCGGTCGTAAGTTGATCTGGTCGTAAGTCAGCCTACGTTATAATTACCTTACGTATATTATAATGTGCAATGATAATATAATCATCAGTAGAGATAAACCTTCTGATAATCCCTTAGTGGCAGGTTGAGGAGTAGATGAAGACAGTTTCCTCTTGGTAGACATCTTGGGGGGGTGGTGGTTCAAGAAAAATTTCCAAGACAAAAGAAAGGCACAAGGCAAACAGACACGGAGGGAAGTGTGCTGTACCAGCGAGCGTGTTTGTAATTGAGCGCGGGGATGCGCGCGGCTCCAGCTCCCGGCAGCGCCAGGAGGCTGGGGCCAAAACTGTCGTACCGCCGGTCGTAAAGTCGAACAGACGTAAGTCGCATAGGTCGTAAGTCGACGACTACCTGTACATATCCTAGACTAAGAACTGTACTTTACATTTGTCCACATTAAATTTCATCTGCCATTCTTCAGACCAAGCAAAAAATTTATTTAGATATTCCTGTAGTTTTCTGGAGTCTTCGTTAGATTTAATTACACGCCCTATTTTAGTGCCCTAAGCAAATTTACTTATGCTGCTGTCTTCGCCTATATCAATGTCGTTTATGGATATAATAAATAATAATGGTCCAAATACACAGCCTTGGGGCACTCCACTAGTGACGTTACCCCAAACGGATTTGGTGCCGTTAATGCTTACTGGCTATTTCCTGTCCTGTAACCATGCCCCAATCCATTTTAGAACATCATCTCCAATTCCATGAGCCTCCATTTGTTATATTAGTCTTTCGTGGTGGACTCTGTCGAAGGCTTTGCTAAGGTCGAAGTATACCACATCATAATCGTGTTTGTCATCCACCAATTCAAAAACAGTTGAAAAGAGTGTTAATAGATTTGTCAACCATGAATGCCCATTTGTGAAGCCATGTTGGGAGTCAATGATCAATTTGTGCTTCTCCAGGTGATTTCGAATAGTTTGAAATTATTGTTTCCAGCAACTTGCCTACAATTGATGTTAAACTGATTGGACGGTAGTTAGAGGATAGTGATTCACTATCCTCTTTGTGATCGCTATTAGCAAGTTCTTTCACTACCCCGACATTTCTAATGAGGATTTCTCTGTTTGACATAACTAAATCTAGTGTATTATTACCCCTGGTAAGTTCAGCTAATATGTTTACTTTGGAAATAGTCCTTAACCGTTTCAAGAAAATCCTCTGAGTTTGAGTTACCTGTAAGGTTGGTCCAATCTATTTGAATAAAGTTAAAGTCATCTACTATACAGACTTCGCTGTGTCTGGATGCCCTGAGCAATTCATCCCAAATAAGTTGCTCATTAATTCTATCGAGATTAAGAGGTCTGTATATTACTCCTATGATTAATTTTTCCCTATCGTCGATTAATTCTGACCAAATTGTTTCTGTATTCCGCTGTTTTAATTTCCTTATTCATTTCATTCTTCAGATTTTCCTCGACATAGATTGCAGATCCACCTCCTTTCCTAATCTGCCTACCGGTATGGAATAATTTGTAACCAATAAATTGGTTTTGGACAGGAAACTCACGTGATTAAGTTTATTCACATTTTGGTTAATGTTATTACAGCATATCAAATTTTTCGGTACATACCAACGCCCTGATTTCATCCATTTTATTTCTCATACTTCTACTGTTTGTATAGTAGACATTTAAGTTAGTTGTGATCGGAGTCCTCTCTTTGTCACGTTTAGGTTTTAACTCCCTGCCTAATTTTGCTGTCATCATTAACACTATTTCTGTGTAACCTTTCAATTTGTTTACCCATACCCACTGCAGTCTTCTCAATCCCTGTGCTCACATGTTCCCCTAGCAGTTTAAAGACTTAGACAGCCTTTGAACTGCCCTCTTGAGAGAGCCAGCCATAGCATAAAGATCCCCTCTGCCGTAAAAGTTGTCCCAGTTGTCAATGAATGGGGGCTGATATTGACTTGCAATATCTGTCAAGACGGCCATTGACACCAACTGCCCTTGACAGCCCTCCAAACACTAGCCTACAGTAAGCATACTGTCCATTCTACTACAATAGAGTATATATGGTATTTTCACACTGATCATACAGTAACTGTAATCACTTTTTACATTTTAACACTGCTTTAACAGTATTCTTGACTCATTATATGCTGGTACAGTCATGCACAATACAGATCGCATGCAAAAACATCAGTGAGCAAGCGAAGAAGCAGACATTGAACGGAGAGTTTTGGTGGTACAGCAGTAATATACAGATCT
>CAUDMG010000493.1:0-21964 GCA_958450375.1 Homarus gammarus | reverse complement strand
TCATGCACTCAACGCGGGTTCCCAATCAGCCAAATGGTACCTGGCGGCCACAAAAGGGGAACCACCTTTCGCTGACAAGAAAACTCCAAGACAAACCCAAGTCAGCCTTCATCGACTACGACTAGGGTACAAGTGCTCCTGGCAGATGATCGGAAATGACGTCATGGATTGCACCTACTGTCAGGAGCCAGAAGCCAACCCACTTGAACACTATCTCCTCGACTGCGAGGTCACACAAAGCCTACGAAACAGAACTCAAATCTCCCACGAATCACACACAACACCAGCGGCCACTCTAACCCGAAAGGCCCATACAGACCACATTCACCACCTACTCCGGGTCATCACACGATACCCACCACCCAGATAGCTTAGAAAGCATCCTCTCCCAGCAAGTGCGGACCCCAGTTCGGGGGGCGCGCCACTCCGAAACTGACCACGTCCAAGAGTGGGGGTTGGTGGTAAGCGTCCACTGATCGGGGGTCCGCACACACTTGCAAACTGCATTATCCTTCCAATCTGCAGGTGGAACCACCTCTAATCCCAATCCGGTCTGGCTGCTCCTGGAGCTCCAACCGGAACCACCAAACGGGCCGCCTATAGGCAAAGGCCCGTGTCGGACTACGGTCCGACAATCTCAACAACAAACAACCTAGGTCTTTGGTCTCCGTAGCAGGTGGTGCCTCAGTTCCCGCTTGATTCTTTTTTTGGGTGTTGACTCTGGCGGCTTGTTCTGTTATTGTGGTGGTTTCATCTTCGCTTGCGTCTTCCATCGATTCTTCCTCGCTTGCTGGCTCAGGTTGTATGCCTGAGGTAGTCTGTTCTTGAGTTGATGGTTCGTGAGTTGTTGGTATTTGAGTTGCAGTGCTCTCTGATTTGTAAATGAAGTTGAAAATTTCAGTAGAAGGCACATCGTTTGGTGAATTCCATGTCTGGCAGGTTGTTGGCGGCGAACATGTCCCTTGCTGCCTTGGCAAAAGTTCCAGGTCTGGCTATATTCATGATGTGGGCGTGGATTATGGAGGTCATTATTTTTACGGAAAGATTATTTCCAAGCTGAAGCACAATAGGTTGGTTTGCGAGGGGTGGTGTGGCGACTTTTTCGAGGATCTTTGTCGTTTCTCTGGTTAGTTTTGTCACAGCTGAATATGTCTTGTTTTGCTGTTCCTGTGTCTTCTCCTTCTTTTGGTTGACTATTGCTTTTCGTATGGGGCAGCGAGTAGCCAGTGTTCTGTGATCTCCTTCGCAGTTTAGGCATTTGGGGTTATCTTTGTTTTTGCACTCTCTGAAGGTGTGCCCCCTTATTCCCGCATTCTGAGCAGTGCTTGGTGTCCTTGTTAGGGCAGTCTGTTGCCATGTGTGAATATTGGTAGCAGTTCCAGCATGGAGTGATGGGGAAGAATTCCTCCTGCTCCACCTGGCTGCTGCTGACGTGGTAGTTGGAGAGACAAAGTCCCTCCTGGATTGCTTTTTGGGCCATGGCTATTTCAGTGAATCGTATTTTCAGCATGGATGGCAGTCTGGGCAGCTTGACCACTTCCTCCACCTTGGCCCATTCGTTTCTGTCTTCTATATCAGATACCAATTGCTGATCACTTGTTTCTTCGGTGATTGCTTTATCTAGTCGTTTGACCACAATTGATTTCCTCGCTCGGAGTTGAGGAGGGATTGCAACTTCAAATTTCGCGGACTTGAGTTTCCTTGTGCTGTCGTTCGATAAGAGTAAGTCGACATCATTCTCAGTCAGGCACAGGGCGATGAAGGAGTCCTTGGTCGTGATGAGGTTGGATATTTTGATAAGTAGTGTTGCAGTAAGGAGTCTTGCCAATTCGGTTTTTCTTTCGTCAGTCACGCCCCCTTCATGGGAGCGTATCCGTATCCGGTGTGCCCTCATTCCAGAGAGTATGTGATGGACATGCCACCCTTTCGTGATTTCAGACTCGAGACCTACCTATTCCAGGACAGGAGTTTGTTACAGAAATTACAACACTCCCCACCGCCCCTTGTTGGTCGAGTGGTCGTAGAGTGGTTCCCGCAACACTGTCCCGGAAGCCCCGTCAGGGGATCCTACTTCCCTAGTGTTACTGAATGCTCACTTATAGACGTGAGCTAGTGTACCTAATTAGGAGGGGGGGGGGGGGGTAGGGATTCAGGATTGCGACCCCCTTCCCAGGTGGACCGCACGATCACGGTTACCTAGGAAGGCTCGGCGGAGGGATGGGTAGTGCTCCTGCCCCCTTTCTTGTTCACAAACTCCTGGGAGGGAGGTGAACAGTTACAGGGGGGACCCAAGGACGAATACACCTTAGGGTGCAGGTCCCCAGGCCAGAGCGAAAAAGAAGGAAGAAAAGAGGAAGAATAGCCACTGGTGTAAGTAGCACCGGTGGGGCCGCGGCACAAGTCCGCTGCAAGAAGCCGTTGCAGAGCACCCAATTAGGGCCGCCTCTGATCAGGAGTCACCCCTGATCAGTTGGGAGGCACAGAAAGGGCGTTGTGTGGAACAAGCTTCCCACGTGTCAAAGTGATGGTTATTGAGGTGGTCGTTTGAGTTCAGTTCGTCAACGGTTAGAGATAGGCTGGCTGGCTTGGCAGTGAGGGTCTAGAGAGACGTCCATTCACAACGAAGGCTGGCTGGCGAGTGACTAAGGAGCTCACTCATTCCAATTCGCAGCCCACCCGGGTGAATGTCGCACATATGCACGTACACGCTTTATGTTTTTCACGCCTAATTTAGCGCGGAAGGTTGGGGCATTTGTCAAAGGATGTCTGCCTTGTCAGTTATGGAAGGGTACCCCAAAGAGACAGGGAGAGCTGCAGGACTTCCCACCAGTCTCCCAGCCCTTGGAACGGGTATCGATCGATCTAACTGACATGACAATACGTTCACATCGAGGAAATAGATACGTGGTTTAAATCGTCGATCACTATTCACGTTTTGCGACCTATATGCCCATCCCCGATAAACGCTCAGGGACAGTTTGTGAAGTCCTGCTACAATACATTGGTACTCATGGATGTCCCCGGGTCGTCGTCAGTGATCAAGGGACAGAGTTTACCTCTAGCATCTTCCAGAAGGCATGCAACTTGCTGCGGGCTAAGTCAAATCTCACCACTAGCTACCACCTACAAGCTAATGCCATGGTTGAGCGTTCCCACCGCACGTTGAAAGATCACTTACCGCTTTTGGTGAATAATCAGTGCGGCGGTTGGGACGATCAGCTACCTCTTGCATAACTGGCCATGAACACCGCTATTAATACCACCCTGCATAACACTCCTTATTTTCTTCACTTTGGTAGGGACCCAAATCTCCCTGCTGGTGTCCTCAACCCCCACCCCTATCCTATGGCGAGGACTACCCTTCTATCCTGCAAAACAGGTTACAGACGGTCTTTACTCGGGTTCAGGAACTAAACAGGAATGGCCACTTACGTTGTTGTTGTTGTTGAGATTGTCGGACCGTAGTCCGACACGGGCCTTTGCCTATAGGCGGCCCGTTTGGTGGTTCCGGCTGGAGCTCGAGGAGCAGCCAGACCGGATTGGGATTGGAGTTGGTCCCACCTGCAGATGGAAGGATATTGCAGGTTGCAAGTGTGAGCGGACCCCCGATCAGTGGACGCCTACCACCAACCCCCACTCTTGGACGTGGTCAGTTTCGGAGTGGCGCGCCCCCCGAACTGGGGTCCGCACTTGCTGGGAAAGGATGCTTTCTAAGCTATCTGGGTGGTGGGTATCGTGTGATGACCCGGAGTAGGTGGTGAATGTGGTCTGTATGGGCCTTTCGGGTTAGAGTGGCCGCTGGTGTTGTGTGTGTTTCTGGGGAGATTTGAGCTTTGTTTCGGAGGCTTTGTGTGACCTCGCAGTCGAGGAGATAATGCTCAAGTGGGTTGGCTGCTGGCTCCTGACAGTAGGTGCAATCCATGACGGCATTGCCGATCATCTGCCAGGAGCACTTGTACCCTAGTCGTAGTCGATGAAGGCTGACTTGGGTTTGTCTTGGGGTTTTCCTGTCAGCGAAAGGTGGTTCCCCTTTTGTGGCCGCCAGGTACCATTTGGCTGATTGGGACCCGGCGTTGAGTGCATGAAGGAAGCTCTTTTTGATGTGGAGCTTGCTGGTCTTTCTGAGGTGATCCTTTATCTGTTGCACACTTGCTGGAACTTGGATGTGTACGCTACTAGAACGTGTAGCTGCCTTGGCTGCTTCGTCTGCCACGTCGTTTCCTCCGATCCCTACATGACTGGGAATCCAGTGTAAGACGACTTGTCGGTTTTGGCTTTGGAATTCCTGTAGCTGTGCGAGGATCGAGGTGATGATGTGGACGTTGTCTCTTGGTTGACTGTGTTGCAGCGCCTGCATGGCCGATTTCGAGTCCGTATGAATTATGATGGACTTGTTGTGTTAGGTTGCAGCGTGTTGTAGGGGCTTTGAGATTGCTACCAGTTCTGTTTGTAGGGTGGAGCAGTCATTGGAAAGTCTCCATTGGAGGGTCTGACCTTGGGTGTAGAAGGCCGCTCCGGATCTATGATGTTTTGGGTCCACCGAGCCGTCTGTGAAGTATGATGCTGCATCAGCCGGTGTCTCGGTGGCTATGGCTTTGAGAGTTATTTTTTGGAGGTCTTCCTTCTGGAGGTTGGCTTTACTATCACCTAGGTCGGTGAATTTGAGTGTGGCTGGTGGAGGGCTCCATGGTGGAGGAACAGCGTAACCATTGTCTCGTGTGTCTTGGTTGTTCTTGACGAGTGTTTCTGCTTGCAGGTGTCGGATGACCTCGCTTGCCTCGTGCGACCAGGTGGCCCCTCGCACTCTGTGGTCGAGGTGGAGGGAGGCACTGATTCGAATCTTGGCAGCTGTGGGCTTGTCTGCTCTACAGATTTTGGCGAGGAGGCCGGCTGTCACCTGCTTGACTCGTACTGCCAGGGGTGGTAGCTCGGTTTCCATTTGCAGGTTGCAAATTCTGGTCCACATGGGTGCTCCGAGCATGGTCCTGAGAGCATTGTTTTGAATGACTTCTAGCTTAGCCATTTGGTCTTCTCTCAGTCCAATGAGTGCTGGAGCACTGTAATCTACCAGCGATCTGATGGCGGCCGTGTAGTAGGCTTTGAGCACATGAAGGTTTGCTCCTGCGGATTTGCTGGTGAGCGACCTCATTATATTGTGTCTGCTCTTCGTCCTGTGCCTGAGATACTCGAGTTGTGGCTTGAAGGTGAGTTTCTGGTCAAACCAGATTCCAAGACACTGGTGGGCGTTGGTCCAGACTACCGGCGTGTTTTGTATGGAGAGCATCTTGTCTGGTGTGTCAGTGCAGATGGCCATCGCTTTCGACTTGGCTGGATTTATCTTGAGTCCAAGTCTGTTGCACTCCTCTTCTATAAGTTGGAGTGCGTGTTGCGTGTTGGCCAGTCTGTTCGATCCTCTTACTATGAGCTGTAAGTCGTCTGCATAGCATAGGAGCTTGGCTGTTTGTCTGAAGGGAAGCTTGACTAGGTTTTCCATCAGGACATTGAACAGCATTGGACTGAGGATGCCTCCTTGTGGGGTTCCGTTTTCATGGACCCTGTAGCTTGAGGTTGTTCCCTGAAAGCGTACTCGTGCTTCCCGCTGTGTGAGGTAGTTCTGGATCCACCCCAGCAACCTTCCTTTGACGCCTTTTTTTTGCGAGCGTAGTTGTAATGGCCAATGGATTGGCTAGTTCGAAGGCTTTCTCCAGGTCGAGGAAGACCACCAGAGCTGGTTTGTTGTCCACTGTGCTGAGTATCTCGGCGATGTTGTTGCCTGTGCCGGTGTTCTCGGTGTAAGCAAAGATGTGAGGGTGTGGGCTGCCTACTTTCCACTAGAGTCGGTTGAGAGCCATTCTTTCTCCCGTCTTGGCTATGCAGCTGAGAAGGGAGATGGGCCTCGGCTTGTCTGGTTCTCTGGGCTTCGGAATGGGCTGTATATCTGCCTTCTTCCATTCCGGTGGGAGTCTTTGTGCTGTCCACGAAGCATTGATGGCTTGCAGCAGAGCCTCGTGTCCGGCTGTACCGGCATGAAAGAGCATGGAGTAGGTTATCCTGTCTGCCCCTGGAGCTGTGTCCTTGCTTCGTTTTAGCGACTTTTGGAGTTCTTGCTGGTTGAATGGTCTGTCAGTGTCATCTTCACTGTTGCAGGCCTCATCCATCATCTGGAGTCTGGCCTGTCGCAGACGCCGTTGTGTCTCCTCCGCCTGTCTCGGGAGGTTTTTCGTTGCTGCTCGGTCAGCGAACAGTTTTGCAAGTCTCTCGGCTTCTTCTGGGTTGGGATGGGTTGGTGGTGGTGGTGTTGCCTTCCCAGATGCCCTTCGGATCTGGGCCCACATCTTGCCAAGGGAGGTGTGCTCGTTGAGTTCGGAGCACCACTTGAGCCAGCTTACGTTTTTTATTTCTTCCTTCTCTTCCCTGGTGTCCTTAACTATGACTTGCAGGAGATGTCTGTTTGTTGCCGTGGGATGTCTCCTATAGTTTCTTCGGGCCATGTTCACTCTGTGGTTGAGTTCTTTCACCCTGGGACAGTAGAACCAGTAGTCATTGTACTGTCTTGATGTGGGTTTTGTTTTGGGGATGGCCTCTTTTGCCGCTTGGTGAAACGCCTCGACCAATTGGTGGTGGAGGGTTGTCTCATCCACGGGTGCAGCGCCGGACGGCTGTGATTTTTCGCGCCACTTAGCCAGGTGTTTCTTGAAGAGTCCCCAATCTGCCTTTTGGGTATTGTATCTCCATCTCGGGGTGGGGGGTGGAGTGGGGAGTTTGTTCACCTTCAGTGTTGTTAGGGTGGCGAAGTGGTCGCTGGTCAGCGTGGGGTGTATCTGCCAGGAGGCCGAAGGCTGTAGTGCACTGGAGACGAAGGTTAGATCTAGCCTTCCTCCCCTAGTGTGGGTGGGCTCACCGGTGTTCAGGAGGCAGATCTCGGGTGTATCTTGAAAGGTGGTGTATAGGTGTAGGCCGTCTTCATTTGTGGGGCTTGCCGAGCTTAGGAAGGGATGATGTGCATTGAAATCCCCTCCTATGAGTGTGGCGTGGTCAGCGGCCGAAGCAAATAGTTGAGTAACCTCCAGTGAGCCCCTTGGGTTCTTGTAAATGTTGTGAACAGTTAATTCCCGTTCTTGGAGGGTTACTTTGATGGCCTGTGTCTCGATGTTTTCCCCACATGGAAATTGCTGCGTGACATCGGCGGAGGGTATGCTTGACTTGACCAAGATCATGCATCCTCTTGTAGACGCCTGCGTGAAATGCCTCCTGTATGTCTTGTAACCGCTGAATTTGAAACAGTGGTGTTCTTGTAGTAGTGTTTCTTGTAGCAGTATGATGTCAAGCTTGTCCTTGGCTGCTGCTTCTTGTAGGAGGTGTTTCTTGTTTTTGATGCCCTGAGCATTCCATGTTAGGATGTTCAGGGTGCTGGTGGTTTCCACCACTGTTTCATCGGAGATTTCTGATGGTCCTCGATGGAGATGTCCAAGTTCGATTCCAGCTGGATCAGGTCCATATCTTCGTGTTCTGTGGTTTTTGCCTTCTGGGCCGTGGTTCGGTTCAGGGGAGTTGAGACGTCCATTTTCTTTCTGGGAGCTTTCGGTATCTTGGGTTCTCTGGTGGCCTTCTTCGGTGTGGAGTGTACCTCGGCTGTCACTCGTGTGGGGACCGGCGTGGCTTCCTCCACTGAGGTGGCTGGAGCTGTGGCGACTTGCCCGAGGACGCTCCCCATGAGTATTTGGAGCTGTGTGGGTTGGATCTTGTGGCCCAGTAGTCCGGCTAGGCCTTCCGCGAAGGTTGTCAGTACCTTGGCTAGGTCTGATACGTGTATCATTCCTTCTGTTGCCTTGGTGTGTGCTTCTTTTGTCTGTCTCGTGGTTGTCTGCTGCGTGGGTGGCCGAGGTGTGGCCGTGGTGAGGCCAGGAAACTGGGCTGCACTTTGGGTGTTGACTGGCTGAGGAGGTTGTCTTGGTTGTTTTGGCCTCTGGGTTCCCCACACGAAGGTACTTGGTGGGGCTGGTGTGTAGGCGGTGGGTGCCGGTCTTGCTGCTGGTCGGTTTGCCTGTACCCTCCTTGTTCTCTCGGAGCATCCAGGATTCCAGGCGTGGTGTTTGCCCCCGCAGTTGGCACACTTGGGGGCAATTTTTTCTCCATTTTTTCAGCTTGGTGAGGCAGGAGTGTGTGCCGTGCTTCTGTGCGCAGACTGCGCTGATCTCCTTGTACGTGCACCGTGTCTGATGGTGCCCGTATTTCTGGCATCTGAAGCACCGCAGGGGCTCTGGGACGAAGGGCCTCACTTCGTAGGTCCCCCAGGTTTTGAGGTCTATGGTGCTGGGGGGTGAGCCGTAGTGCGTTATGAGCACTTGTTTCGTGGTGGCCGTCTTGTCGGACATGGGAGAGCATCTCTCGGCTTTTAAGATCTTCGGGTGGTTCTCCAGGGGTTCGAGAGGTAGTTCCTTCGGGTACCGGAGGACTACCGACTTCATCAGTTTCTGGGCGGGGTCTAGCTTGGTTGAAGTAATGGTGGTGGTGTTCTGCAGGTAAGTGTCGAGGGTGGTGGCGGAGTTCTTGTCTTTGGGGTGAACAATCATCTCCCCCTTTAGATTGGGCCGCACTGAGAACCTGGCCAGTGGATTCAGGTTTTCCATCTCTGTGACGGCGGCATATGTTGTTTTTGCGTCCGTTTTCGTGATCCGGAATTTTGGCAGTGTCGTTGAGGGTGAGCTGGTGGTGGTGATGGGTGCCTTGGGGGCTGCTTGATGGCATTCGTTTCCCGAAAAAGCACGTCGGCGTTTCTTGTTTTCTACCTTCGTCCAGCTGTCCTCAGTGGCGGTAGCAGTGGTGGTGGAGTTGTTGGAGGTGGTGATGTTGTCCTTACTTTTCAGGGCTTCATTGAAGGCGCGTAGCTGGTCTGCTTTCTCAGTGCGGAGCCTGTCGTAGTTCGGGTCGTCAGGTTGGCGGTTCAGGCGGGGATCGCGGTTAGGAGGACGCTTCCGAGGGGCTGTCTCCACCTTTCAGTCACTCATCTGTGGCGTCCCCCAAGGCACCAATATGGGACAACTCTGCTTCCTTATGCTTATCAATGATGCCCTATGAGAAACCCCCGCTCGCTGGAAATATGTCGATGACTCCACCATTCGGATCAGCATCAACAATTCTGCTCCCGACTAAACCGCCCTTCAGGATTTATTGAACAGTCTGCAAAACTCGGCCACCAACAACCACGTCACCATCAACCATACCAAGACAATGGTTATGCACATCAACCTCTCCTCCGACATTGTCCCACCCCCTTCCATTAATTTAGGTCCGAACACACTCCAGGGTGTAGATTCCACGAAGCTCCTCGGCGTCACCATAGACAACAAACTAAATTGGAAACCACACGTCAGTGAAGTTGTCAAATCCTCCAGTTTCCGTCTCCACCTCCTCCGCCGATTCAAGTCCCTCGGAGTTCCTGCACCCGAGCTCCTCAGTGTTTACTCAACATTCATACTTCCCAAGCTCACCTATGCCTCCCCTACCCGGTCTTCCTCCCTAAATGCCACACAACGTAAACACCTAGAAAAAGTGCAAAAGAGGGCATGCAAGATTATTCCCTCCCCTTCCAACTCCACATATCAAGAAGCGCTCAACACACTGACCCTTTCGACTCTCACTGACCATCACCACGACCTCATCTGCAAATTTGGTAAGAAGCTTCTGCACCATCCTCGACACCGGCTCCTACTACCACCTGAGATCCCTAGCCCGAGAATTGCTGTTCGACACCACAACCGCATCCAGCCCATACATGCACGAACTGATCGCTATAAGAACAGCCCAGTCCCAACCATTGTAAAATTTATCAATAACTTGAAATAAACCGGTGTATTCACTCCCAGTAAATACTACTACTTGCACTGTCACTATGTTGAAATGCCCTGTAGTTTGAGCTTTTCCCCATCTAGTTATTATATATCTTATTTATATCACTTACGTTATTTGTATATTATTTGTAATTCGAAACCCATTCCCCAATTATGTAACTATATTTTCAGCCTTCTGCCTGCCAAGCTCTTTCAATAAACCGTTAATTATTATTATTATTAGATTGAAGATGGCAACTGTCGACGATGACATCTTAAAGAAATCAGGCCTCACCAATCAACACCCTCTAGGAGTAACATTCCCTTCCCAACACCCAATCCCTCCACCAACAGCTGACTGTCCCCTACAGAAAAACCAGGTGCTTCACACTCCAAATAATAGTCAGAGTTTTCCCTAAAGTACTACCCCACTTGTACCCTTAATACCTGATCAGATTAGCCCTCATACATATAACACTAGGTCACAGAACATAGATCAAAGTAACGAGTCTAAGGGGGCACTTCTAATGATCGAATCTCCATCCCGGGATCTTGTCCTTCTGCCAAGCTACAGAGTCAGCACTGCCCTTGCTCTTCACAGGCCTGGGCGAGGTCTCCCTGACCACATACAAATTCTGAGATGAAACTACTACAACTGCAGCTGACCCCCTACCAGATGAGCTGAGACCAACGCATCCTTACTCATAATGGATGCCCGACGCGAGAGGGACACGCCGCGGTCAACCCCGAGGCAGATATGGGTAACGCCTTCACGTTGACACCGCAACGCCCAAGCTCCAGAAACACCAGCACCGGGTGAAACAGGCTTGCTTAATGCTGGTCCTCGATCCGGTTGAAGACACTGGGCCGCGTCTCGTCACTCGCCTGCAGAACGACGAGACACGCACCGAGGCTACAGTCTCACAGCCCACAATACTAACAAACAACATCTACGGGTACCATCAGCCAGAGCAAGCTACGCCGTGCCGGACCAGCGCATTTACTAGCTCCAGGCAGTGAATCAGGTCGTCTCCTTGGAACCCGGTGTAGCTGCCCACATTAACCCCCCGCCAAACTATACCCGGGGTTACAGTGGGCTAGCCCAAAATATACCCCGGGGTATAAAATAGCCCAGGCTATATTATACCCCGGGGTATATCTTGGGCAGACTATACCTCTAATGCAGATTATACCCCCTGGTGTTTTTCATTAATAAGTCTGTATTTGAATGTCCAGAGTTTGCTCATACTCGGTAACGATTTGGCGGGAGATCAAATGGGAAACATAACCCCACCTCTTGTGCTGCGGGAAAAACCAGTGTCTACCGCAGAGCTGCAACAACTTGAAGATGATATGCCCGGTGTTTCCCCTTTGTGTGCTGTGTCTCGTTCTATGTCAATAACTAATGATCATAATGTAACACCTGTTGTAGATAATTCACTTTCCTTAGAAGGACTTTTTGCTAACCCAATTGCTTCCCAAGACATTTCTTCCACAGTTAATGCGGTGACCGGGAGTTGCTTTAATAGCTGCACAAGAGCAAGACGATTCATTGCGGCTCTTGTTTGACCAGGTGTCCGATTCTGCCAATGATTCAGGCCCTACCACGAGATATTTCAGTCAAGACGGTGTTTTGTGCCGCCGCTGGCTCCCACCGACTATGTCAGAGGAAGACGCGGACTGGGCGTCTGTCACTCAAATAGTTCTCCCACACACTTACAGAAAACATGACAGTCGCTTTTCTGGACATCAAGGTGTCCGAAAGACGTTCAACAGGCTGGCCAGAAAGTTTTATTGGCAAGGTATGAGGAGAGATATCACTAAATATTGTAAGTACTGTCATTTTTGTCAAGAGATAGGCAAAGCCAATCAGGCTATTCCACCTTTTCCACTTGTATGAGTACCTCACGTGCCTGAGCCCTTTGCAACAGTACAGTGTGACATTGTAGGCTCTCTGCCTAAAACTTCTAGTGGGTTTGAATATTTATTTACAGTCGCTGATACCTCCACTAGGTACTTGCATGTTGTACTTCCTTGGAAAGTTACTGCTAAGGCCCTAATATCATCCATTTTGTTTCTCATACTTCTACTGTTCGCTCATCAAGTAAGAGGTCCTTTGCACATAGTTAGAGATAGATTGTTAGGTAGTAGTGAAGAGAGCATTAATGTATTAAGTTTAGTAGGAGATGTTAGAGGGGAGCTTCTAAGTTGTTGGAGCCTTGCCGCAGACCACTTGTCGCAGTCCAAGATTAAGAAATGGTACGACAAGCGTGCCAGACAGTTCCAGATAGGAGATCAAGTTCTCATTATCTTGCCGAGACATGGACAGCCGCTCCATGCAAAGTTCAGTAGCCCATATAGAGTGGTGAAGAAGTTAAGCCCCACAAATTAAATTATATTATCTCTACCCCCCGACTTCAGCGCTTATGTCACGTCAACACCATCAAGCTGTACCACACGCCCAGCACCCCCACCTGCTACTGATGATCCAATTCCCGTGTGTGCCGTTGACACTTTCTTGGTAGACGGTGAGAAAGAAGAGGAAGAAAGGGCAAGTCCACTCGCCCTGTCATCAGTCAGGGTTTGGCAGTCCAACGCCGTGGAGTTGCTGGAGAAGCTACAGCGTCTTCCGGGACACCAGAGAGCTGACGTGTTGGCCGCCATCCAACAACATCCTTTTGTCTTCCAAGACAGACCTGGCTGTACCACTACCATGGTGCATGATGTTGTTGTTGGTTCTGCTAAGCCTATCAAGCAGGCTCCCTAACAGCGAGTGGTGCTCACCAGTCACTTTAGTAACGAAGAAGGACGGCACTCTTTGATTCTGCATCGACTTCCGCACGGTGAACGCCGTCACCAGCAAGGACAGCTTCCCTCTACCAAGAGTCGACGACTGCATCGAAGCAATCGGGAACGCCAAGTTCCTCTCTAAGATGATTGCCTTCGAAGGTTTTGGCAAGTACCATTGACCCGTCGTGTTAAAGACATCTCCACTTTTGTGACATTAGGTAAGACCTATAAATTTAATGTTATGCCTTTCGGGCTTTCCAGTGCCCCTGCTAACCTTTCAAAGGCTGATGTCACAAGTCACGGCCAATTGGCCTGGTTGTGTAGTATATTTATATGTTGTAATTTTTTTTCTGACACTTGGTCAGACCATTTATGTCAGCTAGACGCTCTCTTCACGGTGTTAGGAAATGTAGGACTTGTTATAAACTTTGCTAAGTCAGAATTTAAAGTTAAAAGTTGTTAGGGATTTCTGGCCTCTTCGCCGTTAGGCTATTTCGGCCGAAGCTGATTGGTTGGACTTCTTTTTTCTCTTTGTTCTTCTTTTAGTTTTTACTTTCCATTCTTCTACTTGTTCTTCGTCTTCTTCTTTTTGGTCTTGTTCTGTCTGGTCTTCTATAATATTATCAGGTTCTTCGTTGTTCATATCTTGATTGTTCTTTTCTTGTTCGTTTTTGTCTTGTTTGTTCTTTTCTTGTTTGTTTTGGTCTTGGTTGTTTTTTTCTCGAGTCTTGACTGCAAGGAGAGCCTCCCTGTAAGTCAATTTTTCCTTAGCCCGCAGCCTGGCCACCCTGCACTCCTCCCTCCACTTGGGACAAAGCCGGTCGGAGGAGGAGTGAGGGCCACCACAAGCCGCGCACTTCTTAACGGCCGCCTGGCAGTCAGCGTCGGTGTGGCCGGGTGCCCCGCAGCTAGAGCACACCTTGGGAGCACGACACTTCCTCGCCAGATGGCCATATTTCTGGCAATTGTAGCAACGAGTGGGTTTTGGCTGTTGAGGTTTCACTGGGATTTTCTCCCAACCCAGTATAACGGAGCTAGGAAGTTCCTTAGGAGAACCAACCAGGGCAGTTGTGCTGGTCAGCTTCCTAAGTACTGCGAGCTGATCTCCAATCAGCTCGGCAAGTTCGTCTCTTTCGAGATACTCAATTTCAGAGTGGGAAATGACTCCCAAAACTAAGTTATCCTGAAGTAAGGCGTCAAACATGACGTCGACTCCATTGATAATCGTTCGGTAGGGTAATTTGTGGGCCTGCCCCCATTCCTCGAACGTGATGACAAGGGTACCACCGCTACTCCGGACGACCCCTGTCACCCCCTTTAGTCCAATGTGGTCAAAAAAATCTTTAATCACAAGAAGATTTAGTTTCTTGCGCGAAGGGTGCTCGACCGGAATCAGTCTCACAACCTTCGCCTGGGCTAGGGTGATCATGATCATGGTCACGCGGTACCTCGGGGGGAAGGAGCGGGGAGCCGGGAGAACCTACCTCGCCGAGGTTCAGGTCTCAAGTGGTCAGAATTTGTTTGTGCTCAACTTTTGTATCTGGGACATGTAATTGGGTTGGAAGCTTGCTCCTCCCACAGCAAGGTGTGACACTATTTCTCAGATGCCTGTTCCATGTAACAATTTCTCAGATGCCTGTTCCATGTAACAAACAGCTCGCGGATATTCCTGACATCAACGGCATCCCATTCAAAATGATTGCCTACATGTGGGACAACTTGAAGCTGGGAGTTATCTCCCACGCCGAAATTGCCCACATGGACCAAGACGAACTAAGCGAGCTCCTCCAGGGGCAGCTCCAAGTTGTAAAGATGCTGTCCGACACCACTGCCCTTGTCGGACACCACACCACCTTACCCGAAGAGGCTCAACTGGCGTGGGTAACTGTGCCAGTGAAGCCCTACTGCAGACCGAATCGGTGTTACAAGTGCCAACACTATGGACACACTGTAAATAAGTGTGAGGCGCAGGAGGACACCTGCTCCAAGTGTGGCAGCCCTGGGCACCGCTACACGGTCTGCCCCAACGAAGAAAAGAAATGCGCTGCTTGTGGTGGCCCACACTCCTCCGCCGACCGGAACTGCCCCAGATGGAAGGAGGAGTGCAGGGTAGCCAAAGTTCGCCTCGAGAAAAAAATGAGCTACAAAGAGGCCCTCCTTGCTGTACGCTCTCAAGAAAAGAAAAAACCAGCACAAAAGAAAAACCAAAAAAAGAAAAACCAAGAAAAGAAAACTGTCGAGAAGACGCCCACCGCACAAAACCAAGATCACCACGTGGCCCGTGAAGCTGAAGCCCACGTGGTCTACCTCACCGCCTCTGACCTCTTCCACACCTATGAGAGCCCATCTCACGTGGAAGATGAACAACAAGACCCAAACACAAACGAATGGACATTCCAAGAAAGCAAGAAGAGGAGAAGAGAGAGAAGAAAATCGACCCCAAGCTAAGAAGACCAAGACATCTCCTCCACACAAGAAACCAAAACACATTCAAGCCGCCCAAGCACTGAACATCCATTGCCCAACCCAACCGCGCTGCACCTGACGCGTGACCAATCGCCGGCCTGGCCTTGTCTTGTCGCCTCCCAGCTGCCCCCACCCCTGAACCCCTCACGCAAGCGGTGTCTAGCCACCGCATCTGTTCTCTCCTTCTAAAATTCACTTCCATCCTCTCTTTATTCTTCCTCTGAACCTCCTTCCCCCCTGTCACTAGCATTTTTCTGTTCTGTTCTGTAACAAACATTGGAGCCAGGACCACCATAGAGAGCAGACACGTTGAGAGCACGCCACCTACACCCAACCAAACCGTGCGCGATAGCATTGGAGCCAGGACCACCATAGAGAGCAGACACGCTGATTGGCTAGTTCTGGACCTCTCCCACCTTCCTACTTACCCTGAAAATTACAAGCACCTGACTCCAATCTCCAACTGACAAATCTGTTGATTCAATCGACACATTGAGCCTCTCCTACAGTATCGGACCTCCCTTAGGAACCCCGAATGCTGTGAGGGGCTTGGTGTGAAGAAAGAGTCATCAGTAAGTTTTCAGACCTTTTTCTACCACTCTAACCTTTATCTTCCGTGTCGTGAAAGGACCTATTCCCCTGTCAGTTGACGTACAGGGGAGTATTCGTCTGGAAACGCCCTCTGTCCCCACACCTCGCCAGTGCGTGTTTGTGTGAAGGGTGGAGGGTCAGCACAGCCTGCCGATTCACCTGGGGATCTCTGTGATAGTGCAGGGTCTCCCCTACGTGAGGGGCGCAGGAAATCAGGGACTGATAGGGGAGATCTTCATAAATCTCCATTTCAAACATTCGACATGCCTTCCATTAAAATTAAAGTGGACCGAAACATCCAACCGTGCACGGACCACGCCTCCCTCATTTTCCAGCTGACCTTGATTTTTCAGATCCGTTCTTTCACCAATGACGACACTATAAAAATATTTGTACAAACTGATGAAGAGGCCGACCAATTTCATTCCCCAGAAATGAACAATAAACTGAAAAACAACGGCCTAACGGTCCTCAGCTCCCCTGAGTACCGTGCAAAATGTACCCTCATATGCAAGAACGTAATCCCACCTATCCTCGACAACCCTAACCTTTTGAATGCACTCAACACACACAACACCGCCCAAATGACATATGCAGCCAAGATGGGAACTCTCCCCATGTTAAAAATCACTACATCTACACAAACTGACGCCATTAAACTAAAATCCAACGGAATAAAACTCGGCAACAACATCATCCCCTCACGAAACATTGAATTCCAACACTACATATCAGTTCACCAGTGCTACAATTGCTACCAATTTGGACATAACACATACCGTTGCAGCAACACACAAACCTGTTCAAAATGTGCCAATCAAGGCCACTCATACCGTAACTGCACTGCCACTGTAACTAAATGCTGCAATTGTAAAGGCCCACACTCTGCCGTCAGCAACAAATGCAAAATCAGACTCGACAACAGCACAACACCACTCCCTCCCTACCATACTCATTCCTGATTCCTTCAGAACCGGTCCCGACCTCATCTTCCCCACTGCCCCCTTCTCCGACCAGACCAACATGCCCCCCCCCCACCCCCCAGAGAATCCACTGTAATCTCCCTCCACCCCTCCACTTCTGCCATGCCCACACCTGACTTATCTCACCAATCTACCATTACCTCACCCCCCAGAGTAAACAGTCCAGAACCTCCCGGCCCCTCCACCTCGACCTTGCCTACACCCGACTTCTCCCACATGACTACGTTGAACTCCCGGACCACAAACACCCAAACTAAACCCAATCCTCCCCTGACACCCCAGACTCCCAAGAATAAAATGGCAGCCCATCCCCCGACAGAAATAGTGGTCAAGACCCCTAGACCAAAGAGGAAGAACACCTCCCCCCCTTTCTCCCTATAAACCTGACAGCAAAAGAATTATACAATACACACATCCAACCAAATCTATAATCAAAGTAAATCTATACGGCACTACCCCAAATGAAACAGAAAACAACCCCGACACGAACCTAGCACACTCCCGTCACCCTCCCGACTCCCCCACACACAGTCACGTAATTGCCCATCCCTCACTTACATACACAACACTCAGACCTCCACGCTCACAGTCACTCGACAATTTAGACCTCATCCCTGCACCCCAGACTTTCAATCTCATATAAGTATTAATAACTTCCCTATAACCACACCCAACAATTCCCCCCAATTAATCCTAACCTCTCCTTAACCCTCACCCAACGATTCCCACCTAACCTAAACCAATCAACCTAACCTAAACTTTACCTAACCTCTTCTCAACTCCACACCCAATGATTCCCACCCAACCTAACCTAACTCCCCCCCCTCACTCCAAACCCCACGCCACCAACTCAAACTCAAGACCACTCCGCAAAAAATAACCATTCTACCACTAACTAACCACACCCTATCACTCCTCCCAAAATAAAAACCTAACACACCCAGCCGTTACTAGCAATCCCACACAAAATAAAAAATAACCAATCTACCAATAACTAACCACACCCTATTACTCCTCCCAAAACAAATACCTAACTTACCCACCCCACACTAACTCGGATGACATGTATGTGTCCCAGCCAATAAGGTTGAGGAGAGTTGCGCAGTACCTGCAGCATGCCTCTCCCTCTAGAATGATACCAACAATGTTTTATGGGCACCTCCCTTAGCCAATAAGGTCGGAGAGGTGTACCTAAAAACGGTACCTTTTACGGATAATATGAACGCCTCCCTTAGCCAATAAGGTCGGGGAGGGGTGCATTGTTCCTGTATTAAAACCCTCTCCCTCAATAATGGGACCAGAACTCACAATACCTGCAAGGAAAGAATGAATGCAAATTAACCCAACATTGCCAACCACCAACAAAACCTATAATCCTCCCAAAAGAAAAACTTAACCCACCCAACCTTACTCACAATCCCTCAAAAAAAAAAAAAAAAAAAAAAAAAAAAAAAAAAAATGCTAACTCCCTATCCAATCACTAATCAACACCTTCAATCCTCCCAAAAGAAAAACTTAACCTACCCAACCTTACTCACAATCCCTCTTAAAAATCAACACCTACAATCCTCCCAAAGCAAAAACTTAATATACCCGACCTTTCTAACAACCCCCTCTGACCCTCCTAAAAAAAAAAAAAAAAAAAAAAAAAAAAAAAAAAAAAACATGACTCAATACAACTATTCATTAGCAACACAAAACATATAATTCCTAAGAAATCCTACCATACTATAAATTAACCCAGAACCTCCAAAGCCCCTCTCTCCTCCTCTCGCCTCCCCTTTCCTCTCCTCTCCTCTTCCCCTCCTCCCTACAACCGAACCATACCTGACCTTATAACATTATACTAACCCCCCCTCTCTCCCCTTGCTACATTTCCGCGCAAACACATACACACTTACACAACATCCCCCCCTTAAGCAATTCTAATTCACCTTAAATTAACATACAACAGCCACCCCCGCCAATCCCCAATCATAAACTCCCCCCCTCCCACAACCAATCTCCAAACACAACACCCCCCCCCCCCCCGCCAGACAAAGCCCCTCATAACACTACAACCTCGAAAACCAAATTAAACATACCCAACTTCTATAATCTGCCACTGTCAATTAAATCGACCTAATTCAAGACTGAAACCAAACAACCTATATCTCACTCTCATCTCCGTTCACAATTTGACATAGCTCAAATCTGTCTCCTGCTATTACTAAATAACTCTCCTACGATACACTCATCCTTCCTTATCTACGAATACTTTGACATTTCAAGCTCAAAGATTCAAAACTCTTCCTCCAACTCTCTCCATTTCTCTCTGACATAGCTAAAAGACCCACAACTCTCAGTCTCCGTTCATAATTTGACAAAAAAGCTCAAATCTGTCTGCTGCTATTACTAAAAACTCTCCTACGATACGCTCATCCTTCCTTACTATGAATACTTTGACATTTCAAGCTCAAAGATTCAAAAACCCTTCCTCCAACTCGCTCCGTTCCTCTTTGACATAGCTCAAAGACTTTACCTTCATCTCTCTCCAAACAACCCTACGACTAGCAAAATTTCTATATTTTCACCTTCTCTGTTTGATTTGATCGTGTGCCACCTGTGCGTCCGTCCACCTGCGTTTCTCGGCTTGCACCGCCGCCGTGGCGTGGCGGTTCTTCCTGCGTTTTGCCAACACTGCCAGCTAAGACGACAATCGGAGCTCCTGCGTTGCCCTTTGCTTGCCCGGACCTGCTCCTGTCCTCCCTCTGCCTCGTCCTGATTGTGATTGTTGCACCCTCAGGCCCCATCTTATAATCCCTCACGCAAGCGGTGTCTAGCCACTGCATCTGTTTTCTCCTTCTAAAATTCACTTCCATCCTCTCTTTATTCTTCCTCTGAACCTCTTTCCCCCCTGTCACTAGCATTTTTCTATTCTATTCTATGTAACAAACGACAAGTCCGCAGGTTTTTGGGTTGTGTGGGTTATTACCGGAGATATATTTGTAATTTTGCCGAGTTGGCACTACCCCTTACTGATTTGTTGAAGAAGGGGTTGAAGAATATATTTTGTTGGACTTCAAGGTGTCAGGATTCTTTTCAAAACTTGAAAAATGTATTATGCTCATATCCTATTTTAAAAGCCCTAATTTTTCTAACCCTTGCAAGCTAGCCTGTGATGCTAGTGATCTGTTATCTAGACCCACAGAATGAACACTTATGTCATATCAAAATTTGTGCAAGCAACTTTTTATTTTATGGGGGAAGTGTTACGACCATGTCGTATTTTTTTATTTTTTTTTTATTTAACATGCTTCCATGTTGATCCATATTATTCCTGTAATAATGTGTTATATTTACTATTATATAATCTAGCCACCTTACCCTGTGTTCTTAAGGTTTTAACTGTTGTTATTTGTTTAAGCCCATCTTATTTCTTCATTTAGTATTGTAACAAGCATTGTTTCTCTCTAACGAACATCTGCATCGTTAAACGACCCACCGGCGGGTTTTGGGCGGGAATTGGCCCCATATATAGTGGTCCACCAACTTACGTGTTGACTTGAGACCTGAACCTCGGCGAGGTAGGTTCTCCCGGCTCCCCGCTCCTTCCCCCCGAGGTACCGCGTGACCATGTTCACTTTTGACCAGGCGAAGGTCGTTAGACTGATTCCGGTCAGAAACCCTTCGCGCAAGGAACTCAATCTCCTTGTTATGAGAAAATTTTTTGACCTCTTCGGTATCAAGGGGGTGACAGGTGTCGTCCGGAGTAGCGGCGGCACCCTTATCGTCACCTTCGCCGAGTGGGGACAGGCTCGGCAATTAGAAAACGTTAGAACCCTCAATAGAATCAGCATCTTACCTCAAGCCTGCCCTCAGGATAACCTCGTGTTGGGAGTCATTTCCCACAAAGAAATTGAACATCTCGACAAAGAAGAGCTTGCTGAGCTGATCGGAGATCAGCTCACAATCCTTAGGAAGCTGATCAGCACAACTGCCCTTGTTGGTCTTCCTAGGGAACTTCCTAGTTCCGTTTTACTGGGTTGGGAGAAAATCCCAATAAAACCATACGAGCAAAGACCCACTCGTTGTTACAAGTGCCAGAAGTATGGCCATCTGGCGAAGAAGTGTCGTGCTCGCGAGGTGTGCTCAAGCTGCGGGGCACCCGGCCACACCGACGCTGACTGCCAGGCGGCCGTTAAGAAGTGCGCGGCTTGTGGTGGCCCTCACTCCTGCTCCGATCGGCATTGTCCCAAGTGGAGGGAGGAGTGCAGGGTGGCCAGGCTGCGGGCTAAGGAAAAATTGACTTACAAGGAGGCTCTCCTTGCAGTCAAGAATCTAGAAAAAAACAAGCAAGACCAAAACAAACAAGAAAAGAACAAACAAGACAAAAACGAACAAGAAAAGAACAATCAAGAACCTGATAACGTAGAAGACCAGAAAGAAGAAGACGACGAAGAACAAGAAGAAGAAATGAACAACCAAGACAAGAATAAACCAAAAAAACCCGAAGACGAAGAACAAGAAGAAGAATGGAAAGTAAAAACTAAAAGAAGAACAAAGAGAAAAAAGAAGACCAACCAATCAGCTTCGGCCGAAATAGCCTAACGGCGAAGAGGCCAGAAATCCCAAACAACTTGAACTTGAACGTGTTGAGCTCACTTCTCGCATCGCTCCTGGACCAAGAAGACCTCCCAACAAGACCTCCTGCTGGACCCGGAACTCTGAAGACCGCCTTCTCCCCTGCGCCATTGTTGGCCATCTTCCCGGACCGGACCACCCAGGACTGTCATCGTCCACAACTACTCACGAGCGTTCTCGGTTTATCGAGCATTAGCTTGCCCTCCCCACTGGCAGTGTGAGTGACCCACACTCCAGCTGGAGAGCAGTTATAGCGCGATATACCCGGCGTGGTTTGAGCTCTTTTCCTTCTACTACTACTTTTTCCTTTTCGCTCTGGCCTAGGGACCTGCACCCTCAAAAAGTGTATTCGTCCTGCGGTCCCCCCTGTAACTGTTCACCTCCCTCCCAGGAGATTGTGAACACGAAAGGGGGTCGGAGCAAAACCCTCCCCAGACGAGTCTTTCCAGGAAAACCGTGATCGTGCGGGTCCACCTGGAAAGAGGGTAGCTATCCTTATCCTTCCCAAATAGGCACACTTAGCTCACGTCTATAAGTGAGCAGTCACCCACACTAGGAAGTAGGCTGCCGCCACTGAGGACAACTGGACGAAGGTAGAAAACAAGAAACGCCGACGTGCTTTTTCGGGAAACGAATGCCGTCAAGCAGCCCCCAAGGCACCCATCACCACCACCAGCNAAA
>CAUDMG010000492.1:0-57277 GCA_958450375.1 Homarus gammarus | reverse complement strand
GAGAGAGTATCAACACAATTTCCATACCATATATTTACCAGCAACTTTGTCATAACGTAACAGTGAGCCAGGGACTCTCTCTCTCTCTCTCTCTCTCTCTCTCTCTCATGACAAAAAACTGATCGACTTGTACCTGTGGTTCTTGTTTGTGTTGTAATTGTTAATTTAATACAACTTTTTATCTTATTTCTAATTTCTACTGTTGTTCCAGCCACATGTTGTATTGTTAATAATTATAATAATAATAATAATAATAATAATAATAATAATAATAATAATAACAATAATACGGTAATAATAATAATAAAAATAATGATGATAATAATAATTGAGACGATAATTATTAAAATATGGAGGCAGGAGGAGGAAGAGGGAAGGAATGATGATAGTTGAGAAAATGACAATAGTAGTGATAATGCTGGTTGTGGTAGTGATGGTTATATTATACACGTAACAACAATGGTTGCCCTTCGTGTACGAGGATGGCCGGCTCTAGAGCAACCTAGCCGTGAATTTGTTTAAGGTGTTAGAATCTGTCGCCAACACCACAACCACACCCTAAGTTAACGAGTTGTATGACCCAGTTTCAATGAATAGTCCGAGAAGACCGGACAACTCGGCAACTGCACTGGCTAACCATTATTCCAGAATAAGATCCGCAAATCGATTAACATCCAGGTTCCCATTTACTGGTAAATAGAAAGCCAAATGACGTAAAAAAAATGCTCATAGTTTCACTTTGTCCGGGAATCGAACAGGGGTCCACTCGCTTGCAAGGCGAGCATGCTGACTATTACACCACAGGTTGCCAAAATCACGTTTAGTAAAAAAAATTTTATTTTTTTTTTTTCGTGCTGGTCAAGCCCCGACCAGAGGTTAGCTAGACCCCCGGACAACTCTTTCGGAGCTTGACCAGCACGTGGTATTGGTATTATTATCTCGACTTGATTATATGTAACAAATTAACTTGTGAGTTTTTCAGTGTTTTGGTTTGTATAATATTTACTTATTCTAAGCTAAATGTTAACAAATAAATGACTTAAATAATACGAAAACAAACAAATAAAAGCGGAACTCCACCTAATACATACTGTATGTTACACTAAATAGGGACGATTGGCCATTAGTGATAACTTCTATGTATTTATCTTTTCTGGATGCTTTTGACTGGCCATAAGCGATCCTGTAGATCATAAATATACATATAAATGAATACCTTCATCCATAATGTAACCTGACCAGACCTAACCTAACTTAACCTAATCTAGCCTAACCTAACCTAACGTAACCTAACGTAATCTAGCCTTCTTCTTGTTCTTGTTCTTGTTCTTGTTCTTGTTCTTGTTCTCCTCCTCCTCCTCCTCCTCCTCTGCTTTATATCATCATCAACTAAATTAAAATTCAAACGCCTTAACCTTACACACTGTGACCCTGGGATGGAGAGGGGGGGATGGGGGAGGGCGGGGGAAGACTCACATAAATCACCCAGCAGGCGCTTTGTGACACCCAACAAGTGACCTTTGGGTGGGGGCAGTTTTCTCGCCAGATCTAGACCAGTGGGCAGTGTTAACCCCCAAAGGTCACCGAGGCAGGAGTGACCTTTGGGAAGTTTTTGGATTATCAATAGTGTTGTAGGAGGTGGTGGTGGAGGTGGTAGGTTAGTGAAGTCCTTGGTGGTGGTGGTGATTTGTTGAAGAGGGTCTGTTTTTTTTTATTGTTTTTATGTTTTTTTGATTGTTTTTATGTATGTTTGTTTGATTTATTGTTTGTTTGTTTGTTTGTTTGTTTGTTTTATTGTTTGTTTGTTTTGTTTTATTCTTTGTTCGTTTTATTGTTTGTTTGTTTGATTGTTTGAATGTTTTATTGTTTGTTGGTATGTTTGTTTGTTTGTTTTATTGTTTTTAGGTTTGTTTTATTGTCTGTTTTTTAGAATGATGTTTTTTGTGGTGTCATTATTGTTTGTGTTGTGTTGTTACTTGCTTGTATGTTTATTATGTGTTGTTTGTTTGTGGTTGGTGTCTGTGTGAGAGAGAGAGAGAGAGAGAGAGAGAGAGAGAGAGAGAGAGAGAGAGTATCAACACAATTTCCATACCATATATTTACCAACAACTTTGTCATAACGTAACAGTGAGCCAGGGACTCTCTCTCTCTCGCTCTCTCTCTCTCGTGATAAATAACTGATCGACTTGTACCTGTGGTTCTTGTTTGTGTTTTAATTCTTAATTTAATACAACTTTTTATCTTATTTCTAATTTCTACTGTTGTTCCAGCCACATGTTGTATTGTAAATAATATTAATAATAATAATAATAATAATAATAATACGGTAATAATAATAATAAAAATAATAATGATAATAATAATAATTGAGACGATAATTATTAAAATATGGAGGCAGGAGGAGGAAGAGGGAAGGAATGATGATAGTTGAGAAGATGACAATAGTAGTGATAATGCTGGTTGTGGTAGTGATTGTAATATTATACACGTAACAATAATGGTTGCCCTTCGTGTACGAGGATGGCCGGCTCTAGAGCAACCTAGGCGTGAATTTGTTTAAGGTGTTAGAATCTGTCGCCAACACCACAACCACACCCTAAGTTAACGAGTTGTATGACCCAGTTTCAATGAATAGTCCGAGAAGACCGGACAACTCGGCAACTGCACTGGCTAACCATTATTCCAGAATAAGATCCGCAAATCGATTAACATCCAGGTTCCCATTTACTGGTAAATAGAAAGCCAAATGACGTAAAAAAAGAAATGCTCATAGTTTCACTGTCCGGGAATCGAACAGGGGTCCACTCGCTTGCAAGGCGAACATGCTGACTATTACACCACAGGTTGCCAAAATCACGTTTAGTAAAAAAAATTTATTTTTTTTTTTCGTGCTGGTCAAGCCCCGACCAGAGGTTAGCTAGACCCCCGGACAACTCTTTCGGAGCTTGACCAGCACGTGGTATTGGTATTATTATCTCGACTTGATTATATGTTACAAATTCACTTGTGAGTTTTTCAATGTTTTGTTTTGTATAATATTTACTTATTCTAAGCTAAATGTTAACAAATAAATGACTTAAATAATACGAAAACAAACAAATAAAAGCGGAACTCCACCTAATATATACTGTATGTTACACTAAATAGGGATAATTGGCCATTAGTGATAACTTCTATGTATTTATCTTTTCTGGAAGCTTTTGACTGGCCATAAACGATCCTGTAGATCATAAATATACATATAAATGAATACCTTCATGCATAATGTAACCTGACCAGACCTAACCTAACTTAACCTAATCTAGCCTAGCCTAACCTAACCTAACCTAACCTAACGTAATCTAGCCTTCTTCTTCTTCTTCTTCTTCTTCTTCTTCTTCTTCTTCTTCTTCTCTGCATTACATCATCATCAACTAAATTAAAATTCAAACGCCTTAACCTTACACACTGTGACCCTGGGTTGGGGAGGGGGTAGGGCGGGGGAAGACTCACCTAAATCACCCAGCAGGCGCTTTGTGACACCCAACAAGTGACCTTTGGGTGGGGGCAGTTTTCTCGCCAGATCTAGACCAGTGGGCAGTGTTAACCCCCAAAGGTCACCGAGGCAGGAGTGACCTTTGGGAAGTTTTGGGATTATAAATAGTGTTGTAGGAGGTGGTGGTGGAGGTGGTAGGTTAGTGAAGTCCTTGGTGGTGGTGGTTTGTTGAAGAGGGTCTGTTATTTTTATTGTTTTTATGTTTGTTTGTTTTTATGTATGTTTGTTTGTTTTATGTTTGTATGTTTGTTTTGGTTTTATTGTTTGTTTGTTTTGTTTTATTCTTCGTTTGTTCGTTTTATTGTTTGTTTGTTTGATTGTTTGTTTGTTTTATTGTTTGTTGGTTTGTTTTATTGTTTTTGTTTTATTGTTTGTTTTTTAGAATGATGTTTTTTGTGGTGTCATTATTGTTTGTGTTGTGTTGTTGCTTGCTTGTTTGTTTGTGATGTGTTGTTTGTTTGTGGTTGGTGTGTGTGTGAGAGAGAGAGAGAGAGAGACACAGAGAGAGAGAGAGAGAGAGAGAGAGAGAGAGAGAGAGAGAGTCAACACAATTTCCATACCATATATTTACCAACAACTTTGTCATAACGTAACAGTGATCCAGGGTGTCTCTCTCTCTCTCTCTCTCTCTCTCTCTCTCTCTCTCTCTCTCTCTCTCATGATAAAAAACTGATCGACTTGTACCTGTGGTTCTTGTTTGTGTCTTAATTGTTAATTTAATACAACTTTTTTATCTAATTTCTAATTTCTACTGTTGTTCCAGCCAAAAATGCATTGTTAATAATACTAATAATAATAATAATAATAATAATAATAATAATAATAATAATAATAATAATAATTATTATTATTATTATTATTATAGAGAAGATAATTATTAGAATATGGAGGTAGGAGGAGGAAGAGGGAAGGAATGATGATAGTTGAAAAGGTGACAATAGTAGCGATAATGCTGGTTGTGGTAGTGATGGTAATATTATACAAGTAACAATAATGGTTGCCCTTCGTGTACGAGGATGGCCGGCTCTAGAGCAACCTAGGCGTGAATTTGTTTTAGGTGTTAGAATCTGTCGCCAACACGACAACCACACCCTAAGTTAACGAGTTGTATGACCCAATTTCAAGGAATAGTTTGAGAAGACCGGACAACTCGGCAACTGCACTGGCTAACCATTATTCCAGAATAAGATCCGCAAATCTATTGACATCCAGGTTCCCATTTACTGGTAAATAGAAAGCCAAATGACATAAAAAAAAAATGCTCATAGTTTCACTCTGTCCGGGAATCGAACACGGTCCCATTCGCTTGCAAGCCGAGCATGCTGACTATTACACCTCAGGTTGCCAAAATCACGTTTGGTAAACAATTTTTTTTTCGTGCTGGTCAAGCCCCGACCAGAGGTTAGCTAGACCTCCGGACTACTCTTTCGGAGCTTGACCAGCACGTGGTATTGGTATTATCATCTCGACTTAATTACATGTTGCAGTCACTTGTGAGATTTTCTTTTTCTTTTATAATATTAATTTATTCTAAGCTAAATGTTAAAGATAAATGACTTAAATAATACGGAAACAAACAAATAAAATCGGAAGTCCACCTAATATATACTGTATGTTACACTAAATAGGGATAATTGGCCATTAGTGATAAACTTCTATGTATTTCTATTTTCTGAAAAGTTTTGACTGGCCATAAACGATCCTGTAGATCATAAATATACATATACATGAACACCTTCATATAAAATGTAACCTAACCTAACCTACTTACAGTATAATTTAACCATCATATGACAGTAAACGACGCTTTAACTGGAACACTAAATTTTACTATATACGAATTAATCTTAATTAAGTTGTAATAACAAAACCAAAAAGTTATCTCTATTTGACTAAAACGACTGATGATTTGTAAAAGTTTAATCGTAGACTATATAATCCTGGCCATTAAACTAAAAAGGATAATTGCCTAATATTGATAACTTCTATGGAATATTTTTAGCTTTTAACTGGCCATCGGCGATCACATACTTCATCATATTAGGTATGAATAAATTGTTTAATAGAAAACTTAAACTAACTTAACCTAACCTTAACAAATATTTGCTAAGTGATATTAATATTATTTTCGTTTTAAATACAGGATAATCATCATGGGTGATATGATATGATATATTCTAAGCAATAGTAAAGACTTAAACTATACAGATGAGAGGGTAAATAGAGGGTAAAAATGGTAATGATTAAGGAAATAGAGACGATAGATAAGAGACATTAGACTGACAGGTGATGGTAGACGTTGTCGAGCCAAGGCGTAGCTGCAATTTAGAATTTGACGTTATATCCAAGGTAGCGGTGAAAACTGATGGAGAATTTGTTGTTGGAAAGAAGAAGGTGGAGAGGAGCATTGGTGGGGATGGTGATTAAAGTGTTGGATAGGAGGAGGAAAATGGTGAGGACAGCATTAGTTGAGTGTTGGGAGGGAGCGCGTGAGGAGGATGGAAAAAGTATTAGCGAGGAAAGTAGTAAAGGACCTGATGAAGGTAAAATGTTGACAACGAAAAACGTAGGAAGTTTTAACAGGAGTGTGGAGAAGAGTTGAGCCTTTAAAGCTTATACCTAAAGAGCGCTTGACGAATAATTTCCTGTTTGGAATCAAATTGAAGCTGCTTTGTTCGTTTTTTCGCTTATGTATTTATTGTTACTTTGTTTTGCAATTTATCTCTATGTTCTTAAACACTTTGAATAGTTTTAAAACTTGTACAGATAAATGAAATGAGTAAACAGGTGTGCAGTTTTGGCTGATGTGTGTGAAGTATTCTGGGTAAGGATCAAAGGCTTCACTCCCTCTCCCCACAGCTACAGCCTCGCATCTCATTATGTTCGCCCTGTTTTGACCATTCTCCGTAGTTGGGCCACTTTACCACCCTCCTCTTCCCTAGGTCTGTATGTTAACATTTCTTTTTTATCTAGTGATCATAAGACTCGTACGTTTACTACCAGGACATTTAGTGGCCCTCCTTCCCTCACGTTGACTGTGCCTCTACCCTGGAGGAGACACCCGCCAGCCCCACATGTACTGCCTGAGAATTTACATCTTAAGTTTCTCCATGTAGGACATAAATCTTTTGCTGACAAAATTCCCAGGACACTTGGCAGTGTCTGGCATATAAGTACTTGAGGATCATTCGGTGAGGGCGATGGGCATTTTAAATGTAATTTCACATTTTTTTCTCTGTATTATGAAGTGTTTTTTCATCACATAATATGTGATGAAAAAGAGCGTTATTAGATATAAGCCAATCATATATACGACCCAGAAGTAGATGCCAGTTATTGGCAAATGTTCAGAGATTTTGTCCGCGACTGTACATCCATCGTTGGCTCAGATGACAACAGTTCACAGACAATATACACCCACCATCAGCAGCTGATAACAGTTAATATAATCAAACTACCATTACCAGTACCTAGCAATAATATACTTATAATGAAACCACTAATAACAGCTGGCAACAGTTAAATTATATTAGACACCCACCAGCAGCAGCAAGCAACAGTTGATATATACACCCATATTCAGCAGCTGGCAACAGTTGACATATACACCCACCATCAGCTGGCAACAGTTATCATATACACCCACCAGCAGCTGGCAACAGTTGACATGCGGTATAAAACAATGACTCTTAACTGACAACATACAAACACCACTAATAACTGGCAACAGTCAGCGAGCCACAATAATATTAACACGACTAAATCATTTCCTTTTTGTTTCTTAACAACAGTTGGTACACCACAATCACTTACATGATGTAAGAAAGTTATATTGGTAATAGTTGACAAATTGTCAACATATACAAGTTATTAAGAATGATCCACCATCACTGTTATTTGAGGTCTTATATATCTGGCGACGTCAGAACCCACTGAGAATTAGGACGTTGAAACCTGTACGTCTCCGGATATAAAATATGAACCCGGCCACTGTGTTATTATGGGCAGATATCCGGCCACCACCATCATGAAAAACTAACTAGAGATTATCCCCGTCCATTTGCCTCAGTTATGTGGGCTACACACACCGTCGTGGCTTGAGGGTCCACTGGACACATGACACAGGTTATTTCTGGAGCCTGGAGACCCACCACTGACCTACACCTACAGTAACCCATCACTGACCTACACCTACAGTAACCAACAACTGACCTGCACCTACAGTAACCCACCACTGACCTGCACCTACAGTAACCCGCCACTGACCTGCACCTACAGTAACCCACAACTGACTTGCACCTACAATAACCCACCACTAACCTACACCTACAGTAACCCACAACTGACCTGTACATATAGTAACCCACCACTGACCTGCACCTACAGTAACCCACAACTGACCTGCACATATAGTAACCCACCACTGACCTGCACCTACAGTAACCCACCACTGACCCACACCTACAGTAACCCACAACTGACTTGCACCTACAGTAACCCACCACTGACCTGCACCTACAGTAACCCACCACTGACCTGCACCTACAGTAACCCACCACTGACCTGCACTTACAGTAACCCACCACTGACCTGCACCTACAGTAACCCACCACTGACCTGCACCTACAGTAACCCACCACTGACCTGCACCTACAGTAACCAACCACTGACCTGCACCTACAGTAACCCGCCACTGACCTGCACCTACAGTAACCCACCACTTACCTGCACCTACAATCGCCTGGAGACCCACCACTGACCTGTGTAATGGCCCATGTTTCATAAACAGAAGAATTATATAAATGGGTTAATTACATTTGATCTATATACTGATTCACCCCATGTAACTTTCCACTAGTTATGAGGTTACATGTTCAGTGCACGTGATACGGTGTGCCCACGGGAAGCTGCGTCATATTATGCTGAGCTAAGGTCTTAAGTAGCCGGCTCTCTGGCCACCTAAAGCGAGCAGTAGCTTGATATCCTTGACTAGAGGAAGACGTTATGTGAGAGCCGCAGTGGATGGCTCCGTCTTCCCTCGACGGAGAACGATGTACCTATTCCGTTCTCCCTCGATGGTTCACTACTAAAAGTCTCACTCACAATCTTACATCGAACGGACGTTGATTATACGGTCTCTTTACATAGCCTCCGTCCTCTCTCTTCACGCTCATAAATAGTGGAAGTTACGGTTGATCTACAGTCAGGAATTATACAAACAATACTTTTTAATAAAAGAAGAAACTTCAATTGGGTTTCGTTACTAAAGCCCAATATAATATACATGAACCAACCTGGTTAACATGGAATTAACCAGCCGGTTCACCTGCACATACAGTAACCCACCACTCACCTACACCTACAGTAACCCACAACTGACCTGCACCTACAGTAACCCACCACTGACCTGTACCTACTTTAGTCCACAACTGACCTGCACCTATAGTAGCCTCCAGGCCTACCACTGACCTGCACCTAGAGTAGCCTCCAGATCCACCACTGACCTGCAATCTACAGTAGCCTCGAGACCCACCATTGACCTGCACCTACAGTAGCCTCCAGACCTACCACTGACCTGCACCTAGAGTAGCCTCCAGACCCACCACTGACCTGCACCTACAGTAGCCTCGAGACCCACCACTGACCTGCACCTACAGTAGCCTCCAGACCCTGCACCTACAGTAGCCTCCAGACCCATCACCTACAGTAGCCTCCAGACCCACCACTGACTTGCACCTACAGTAGCCTCGAGACCCACCACTGACCTGCACCTACAGTAGCCTCCAGACCCTGCACCTGCAGTAGCCTCCAGACCCACCACTGATCTGCACCTACAGTGTACAATCTTTGTTCTGGAAACTTAAAGATTAACACAAATCAAACTCTACTTATAGCCCAATTAGTGATACACTTTTGGCGGGTAATGATGGTCAGTAATATAATTCGTTGCGTTAAGAACACGAGAGAGTGTTGAGTGCGTGTTCACATAATCAGAAGGAAGTAGTTGGCCTTACTCGACTCACTGTTAGCCCCTGGCATGACGTATCACCTGAACTCTGGCGGGAGGATACAGCGAAGTGTTGTGAGTCAGATCCGTGAATTAGAGAGAGGCGGTGACTTAGTGGCGGCCTCGGGAGACACTACTGGCCGCCTCACCCTAGTTGGCCTCCGTGACTCGCTGGCTCATTCATATCGCTTCAATAAATCCTCTTTTCTTCTTCCTCATACTTCTAAATTGATTATTATGTTCAGGTATATATTTCTCCTTCTCTTTCCTATGTAACTTACGGGTAAGAATTTAGGTGAATGGCAAGAACTGTGTGTTGGTCTGAGACAATATGCGGTTGTCTTTAAGACAGGTCCTCGGTGGCTGTCACATCCTTCCCTCATTTTCTCGCCAAGTTGCCGTCATAAATTTTCCGCTGAAGGATGACGTTATGAGTTTGTACCATTTCTTAAATAAAATGTTTTTTTTGTATTAGCCCCTTAGATTTTATATAAATGTTGGGCAGTGCTTTGAGTTTATATAATCATATCACCCCCTGTAACTTTCCACTGGCTATGAGGTGATATGGTCACATCACGTGATGGGTAAGTCTCTTGAGGCGAGGCCCTAAAATGCTAGGTCAGGTCATAGAAGCCGGCTACTGCAGGCACTCTTACTCCGCCCCTCACACCAACAGACGTATTTTAGAAGAGCTATTTAACATAGCCTCCGTCCTCATTGAACATTCATAGCTACAGTGATTAAGTTACGGTGATATACACTTGGAACTGTATATAATATATTTTCTGAATAATACTTTTACATGTCCTAGCCCATTAATCCCTAAAGAATCAACGGTTAAGGGCCATTTCATTTTTATATCTGGTTTGCCTGTAAATAATAACATTATTTTTCTTAAAGTATTATATTATCATAGTTTTTGTTCATATTCTGTTCTATACGTTTATTATTAATTTTATAAAAGTTGTAAGATAATCATGTGATCTTCTCCCTCCCTGGTCCTGCTGCAGTATATGTACCTCATAGCTACTCTCCCTCCCTGGTCCTTCTGCAGTATATGTACCCCATAGCTACTCTCCCTCCCTGGTCCTGCTGCAGTATATGTACCCCATAGCTACTCTCCCTCCCTGGTCCTGCTGCAGTATATGTACCCCATAGCTCCTCTCCCTCCCTGGTCCTGCTGCAGTATATGTACCCCAGAGCTACTCTCCCTCTCTGGTCCTGCTGAAAGTATATGTACCCCAGAGCTACTCTCCCTCCCTGGTCCTGCTGCAGTATATGTACCCCATAGCTACTCTCCCTCTCTGGTCCTGCTGCAGTATATGTACCCCATAGCTACTCTCCCTCCCTGGTCCTGCTGCAGTATATGTACCCCATATCTACTCTCCCTCCCTGGTCCTGCTGCAGTATACTGTATGTACCCCATTGCTACTCTCCCTCCCTGATCCTGCTGCAGTATATGTACCCCATAGCTACTCTCCCTCCCTGGTCCTGCTGCAGTATATGTACCCCATATCTACTCTCCCTTCCTGGTCCTGCTGCAGTATATGTACCTCATAGCTACTCTCCCTCCCTGGTCCTGCTGCAGTATATGTACCTCATAGCGACTCTTATCGTTAGATCAGACTCGCTTTATCTTCAAGATTATATTCTCTGTTTTGCCTCACAATATCAGCAGTAGACAAATGGTAACACGATAGTAATTACACCGTTGTCTCCTTTGTTGTTTCCATTGTTTTATAAGTAACTGTGCTAATGCCCAACTTCATCCAGTATAATGGGGCTACATGTATATAGTCACTCTAGACTTCTATGCTGAGACGCTGGGACAAGTAACTCTATAATCTGGAGTCTCCGGTGGACCTTGGCGCTCCAGGCTCTCACAGTCTCTAACAGTATTGGGGCAAAACAATATTTGTGGTTCAGGTTCCTGTACTTTGTCTCCCTCTGGTTTCCCCCTGAGCTGCTTCCCTCCCTGCTCCAGCTGCTTCTCTCCCTGCTCTAGCTGCTTCCTTCCTTTCAGCGGCTGCACTGTTGGTGAGATCAGTAAGCGCCAAGGTTATAATGTTAACATGTTGTTGTTCTCCTCTAAATGTTCATCCTCCTTCCTCGCTTGTATGTCTGGCGGCAGTCAATTTTTGTGTAATATATAAGACATACAATAATAATAATAATATTAATAATAATTATAATAATAATAATAATAATAATAATAAAAAAAAAAAAAAAATAATAATAATAATAATAATAATAATAATAATAATAATAATAATAATAAATAGGACACCAAGGGCTGCTGTTGTGGTACACGTCATCGTCCTGCTGGTATCCAACACAGCTCCTGGTCCCAAAACTCGCACCATAAACTTGGCTTCTGGCAGAATTTTCCATCTGTATTAAAATTAGTTGAGGATAGAAAACAATTGAACATCATGACATAAATAAAACAGATGATGATAACAGTAAAGCGAGGATGATAGTTGATGATAGTTGACAGGGTAGTAAAGGTGGGGTTTTAATATGTCCAAATCCCATCAATGGTAAAGAGAGGAAAATACCATGTGAAAATAACAGCAGTGAAACAGAAGTAGATAATGCTGAAAATATAGTTAGTCATAATAACAAACATCAAAGTAATAAATGTAAAACAGATAGAAACGGAAGAAATATATTGAGTGTTTATTATACTAATAATAGAAGCCTGTGTAACAAAATGGACCAGCTCAGGGCCATTGTTAGTAAAGAGAACATAGATATAATTGCAATAACGGAAACATGGATAAATTCAAACAGCAAACATTTTTTAGCAGAATTTCATATTCCAGGATATAACCTATTTAAATTTGACAGAGTAGGAAGGGGAGGGGGCGGTGTAGCAGTGTATATCAGGGTGTCATTAAAAAGCTGCAATAAATCAAACATTAAAACAAATAGCGACAATGAAAGTATTTGGGTAGAGATTGGTGAGGGCAATGAGTCTGTAGTCATTGGTGTTATATATAGACCACCTAATTTGAGTAGGAACGATGGTAAATTGCTATGGGAGGAAATAAAGAAGGCATCTGATAGAAACAATGTATGTATTCTAGGCGATTTCAACTTTTCAAGCATAGATTGGAAAAATCAACTTAGCGATAATTAATCTGAAGATTTTCTAGAAGTAGTACAAGATAGTTTTTTATATCAATTCATAAACTCGCCCACTAGAGGAAATAATATCCTCGATTTAGTTCTCAGTAATAATGAAAATCTAGTAAAAGATGTTGGGATTGGGGACGAACTAGGAAACAGTGATCATAAAGTCATATATTTTACCATAATATGGAATGGCAGGAAGAAGGAAAATTCGGCCTTGATCCTGGATTTTAGGAAGGCTAATTATGGTAGCTTAAGGAGAGACCTAAGGGATGACCCTATGGTCAAAAGATTAATCCTACCCACACCTCCGGAAACTGTCAACTTAGGACGGGAGAACCCCAAATTTAATTTAGCAGCTACTTATGAACAATTTATTGCGACAATCCATAATGCTCAAAATAAACACATCCCTAAAAGAAAATTCAGATCGATACGGAACCAACCAAAATGGATGAATAATAGACTCTTAGATCTCCTAGGGAAAAAGAAAGGAGTATATAGAAAAGTTAAGAAAGGCGAAAATCACTTACTTGGTTACTATCAGAACCTAACAAGACAGGTAAAAACAGAAATTAGGAAAGCAAAGAGAAATTATGAAATCAAGGTAGCAAACGAATCGAAAAATAACCCCAAAGCTTTTTATCAACTGTATAAATCAAAGGTTAGAGATACAATAGGTCCCCTTAAAACTACGACAGGAGAAATGACTGATGATGAGTTAGAAATGTGTAGTACGTTAAATAGTCATTTTCGCTCCGTATTCACAAATGAAAACCTAGCACAGTTTCCAGAAGTTCATAAGGTATATAACGACAGTATAGAAAATATGTTGATGAATATCAATATTACTAGTAACGATGTGCTTAAAGTAATTAACAAACTGAAGCCTCATAAATCGCCTGGTCCAGACGAGGTATTTGCTAGAATATTAAAAGAATGTAGAGATGAGTTGAGTAATCCATTAGCAGTTTTATTTAATAAGTCATTAGAATCGGGCCTAGTGCCAGAAGCTTGGAAACTTGCAAATGTAGTTCCGATTTTCAAAAAAGGTGATAAATCAATTGCATCAAATTACCGTCCCATTAGTCTCACGTCAATCATAGGCAAGTTGCTAGAGTCAATTATTGCAACAAAAATCAGAAGCCACCTTGAAACATTCAACTTAATTCATTCTTCTCAGCACGGGTTCACCCAGGGACGTTCTTGTCTCACAAATTTGCTTAGCTTTTTCTCAGAAGTATATGAAGCGGTAGATAATGATAAGTCATATGATATAATTTATTTAGATTTCAGTAAAGCATTCGATAGAGTCCCTCATGAGAGATTGATAAGGAAGGTAGAAGCACATGGAATAGGTGGATCATTATTTAAATGGATTATGTCATGGTTAACTGGTAGGAAACAAAGAGTCAGCATAAATGGATTTAAGTCAGACTGGGGTGCGGTCAAAAGCGGAGTTCCCCAGGGATCTGTATTAGGCCCTCTGCTGTTTGTTATATTCATTAATGATCTTGATTTAGGTATAACTAGTAGGATTAGTAAATTTGCAGATGATACCAAAATGGGGAGAGTGATAAATTCAGACAGTGACTTTGAACACCTTCAAAGAGATCTAGATACCTTACATGAGTGATCAGTAGACTGGCAAATGAATTTTAATACTGATAAATGCAAGGTACTACAAATTGGGAAGACGAATACAAACGTTAAGTATAAACTAGGTAACACGGAAATAGAAAGCTCAGATTGTGAAAAAGATCTAGGTGTATTTGTTAGCAACGACTTGAAACCTAGAAAACAATGTATTAGCGTTCGCAAAAAGGCAAACAGGATTCTTGGGTTCATATCTAGGTCTGTGAGTAACAGAACTGCTGACGTTATCTTGAAACTTTACCTAGCATTAGTGAGGCCACACATGGATTATGCGGTTCAATTCTGGTGTCCTTATTATAGAATGGACATACATTCTTTGGAGAGAGTACAAAGAAGAATGACAAAAATGATCCATAATATTAGAAACCTTCCATATGAAGAAAGACTGAAAAGCTTAGGCTTGCATTCATTAGAGAGGCGTAGAGTTAGAGGAGATATGATAGAGGTGTTCAAGTGGGTAAGTGGGATTAACAAGGGTAAAATGGAAGATGTTCTGGAGCTCAGTAATAACGAAATAACTAGAACAAATGGCTTTAAATTAGATAAATTCTGATTCAGAAAGGATATAGGCAAGCACTGGTTTGGTAATAGAGTTGTGGATATGTGGAATAGGCTACCGAGTGCTATAGTAGGATCGGGGACGCTAGGGAGCTTCAAGACGAAGTTGGATAGGCACATGGAAGTGCTGGGATGGGTGTGAAAGGGATCTGCCCTGTATGGGCCAGTCGGCCTCCTGCAGTATCCCACTTTCTTATGTTCTTATGTTCTTATAAATATACCTGGTTTTGGGGGTCGTACAGATTACAAAAATAACCTGTACTTTTCTTCTTTTGGTTGTCATGAAAAATTCAACAGTTTCCACTCTCCAACTCAGGTTATTGCTGCCCCAGGATAAAAACACAAAATTTCTACACTCTGGCTCAGACCACAGAAAGTAACACACTCACAACACACTATGCAAGCGTTATATTGCATTTATTGCACATATTGTCGTGGCGGTTTGCAAACATCCCGTATATGCGTAAGTGACTATAAATTTAGTAACTAGAATATTGAAGTAAAAGAAAACATTATGTGAACCATGGCGGAGGGGAGGGGAGGGGAAGGGTCAGTACTGGGTCACAACAGAGGGAATTGGTTGTCTTGGTAGACAATAATAATTAAGGGTCACAGAGGATGAGGCCAAACACTTCGGGAACAAAAATCAGCCCCCCCCCCCCCAAAAAAAAAGAAAAAATCCAAATTCCAACTGAGAATAACCTGATGAATAAAACAAGAATCAAAAGATATTAAATTCTCATTTATATAAGAATAAATCGGAGAGGGCTCAGCTGTACCTAAGAGTTATATACTTCAGCTGTGTAATTAATCATAGTGAACAGAAGGTAAATAAGAACATAAAAATAAACACTCCGTTGCTGTACGTTTATATTTGTTCGTCTTTTGTTTCATTGGGAAGTATTTCAACTTTCAGAGCTGTTATTACATAAGCTTTTCCCCGACTTACATGATCTCCAGTTGCTGCCAGACGTAGGACAACACAGGAATATACAAACAACAGAAGCAAAATATCTGTATAGAAGAACTTTTCATGTGTGGCCTTAAGAGCGGCTGTTATAAATCTTACTTGTTTTTTCTAAGTTTTGGGAGTAATAAAATTATCAAAGTTTATACGTTTTTTAATACAAATATTGTTGACATTCCCCGAGAGAAATTTGATTGTTGGGCTCCTGTATTGCTAACCTATAATACGCGCTTAGAGACCTTAGTTATTGCCGAGCTGTATTACGTTATAACATCAATATTGTCCTCGTTTATTGTGATAAAGACTTTGTGTGTGGTGATTAAAGACCCGGCCTTTACAACTCTTATATATCCTCGCAATAGCAAGAGCATTATTTTGAGCATTATGGATTGTCGCAATAAATTGTTCATAAGTAGCTGCTAAATTAAATTTGGGGTTCTCCCGTCCTAAGTTGACAGTTTCCGGAGGTGTGGGTAGGATTAATCTTTTGACCATAGGGTCATCCCTTAGGTCTCTCCTTAAGCTACCATAATTAGCCTTCCTAAAATCCAGGATCAAGGCCGAATTTTCCTTCTTCCTGCCATTCCATATTATGTTAAAATATATGACTTTATGATCACTGTTTCCTAGTTCGTCCCCAATCCCAACATCTTTTACTAGATTTTCATTATTACTGAGAACTAAATCGAGGATATTATTTCCTCTAGTGGGCGAGTTTATGAATTGATATAAAAAACTATCTTGTACTACTTCTAGAAAATCTTCAGATTAATTATCGCTAAGTTGATTTTTCCAATCTATGCTTGAAAAGTTGAAATCGCCTAGAATACATACATTGTTTCTATCAGATGCCTTCTTTATTTCCTCCCATAGCAATTTACCATCGTTCCTACTCAAATTAGGTGGTCTATATATAACACCAATGACTACAGACTCATTGCCCTCACCAATCTCTACCCAAATACTTTCATTGTCGCTATTTGTTTTAATGTTTGATTTATTGCAGCTTTTTAATGACACCCTGATATACACTGCTACACCGCCCCCTCCCCTTCCTACTCTGTCAAATTTAAATAGGTTATATCCTGGAATATGAAATTCTGCTAAAAAATGTTTGCTGTTTGAATTTATCCATGTTTCCGTTATTGCAATTATATCTATGTTCTCTTTACTAACAATGGCCCTGAGCTGGTCCATTTTGTTACACAGGCTTCTATTATTAGTATAATAAACACTCAATATATTTCTTCCGTTTCTATCTGTTTTACATTTATTACTTTGATGTTTGTTATTATGACTAACTATATTTTCAGCATTATCTACTTCTGTTTCACTGCTGTTATTTTCACATGGTATTTTCCTCTCTTTACCATTGATGGGATTTGGACATATTAAAACCCCACCTTTACTACCCTGTCAACTATCATCAACTATCATCCTCGCTTTACTGTTATCATCATCTGTTTTATTTATGTCATGATGTTCAATTGTTTTCTATCCTCAACTAATTTTAATACAGATGGAAAATTCTGCCAGAAGCCAAGTTTATGGTGCGAGTTTTGGGACCAGGAGCTGTGTTGGATACCAGCAGGACGATGACGTGTACCACAACAGCAGCCCTTGGTGTCCTATTTATTATTATTATTATTATTATTATTATTATTATTATTATTATTATTATTATTATTATTTTTTTTTTTTTTTTATTATTATTATTATTATTATTATTATAATTATTATTAATATTATTATTATTATTGTATGTCTTATATATTACACTTAAATTGACTGCCGCCAGACATACAAGCGAGGAAGGAGGATGAACATTTAGAGGAGAACAACAACATGTTAACATTATAACCTTGGCGCTTACTGATCTCACCCACAGTGCAGCCGCTGAAAGGAAGGAAGCAGCTAGAGCAGGGAGAGAAGCAGCTGGAGCAGGGAGGGAAGCAGCTCAGGGGGAAACCAGAGGGAGACAAAGTACAGGAACCTGAACCACAAATATTGTTTTGCCCCAATACTGTTAGAGACTGTGAGAGCCTGGAGCGCCAAGGTCCACCGGAGACTCCAGATTATAGAGTTACTTGTCCCAGCGTCTCAGCATAGAAGTCTAGAGTGACTATATACATGTAGCCCCATTATACTGGATGAAGTTGGGCATTAGCACAGTTACTTATAAAACAATGGAAACAACAAAGGAGACAACGGTGTAATTACTATCGTGTTACCATTTGTCTACTGCTGATATTGTGAGGCAAAACAGAGAATATAATCTTGAAGATAAAGCGAGTCTGATCTAACGATAAGAGTCGCTATGAGGTACATATACTGCAGCAGGACCAGGGAGGGAGAGTAGCTATGAGGTACATATACTGCAGCAGGACCAGGAAGGGAGAGTAGATATGGGGTACATATACTGCAGCAGGACCAGGGAGGGAGAGTAGCTATGGGGTACATATACTGCAGCAGGATCAGGGAGGGAGAGTAGCTATGGGGTACATATACTGCAGCAGGACCAGGGAGGGAGAGTAGATATGGGGTACATATACTGCAGCAGGACCAGGGAGGGAGAGTAGCTATGGGGTACATATACTGCAGCAGGACCAGAGAGGGAGAGTAGCTATGGGGTACATATACTGCAGCAGGACCAGGGAGGGAGAGTAGCTCTGGGGTACATATACTTTCAGCAGGACCAGAGAGGGAGAGTAGCTCTGGGGTACATATACTGCAGCAGGACCAGGGAGGGAGAGGAGCTATGGGGTACATATACTGCAGCAGGACCAGGGAGGGAGAGTAGCTATGGGGTACATATACTGCAGCAGGACCAGGGAGGGAGAGTAGCTATGGGGTACATATACTGCAGAAGGACCAGGGAGGGAGAGTAGCTATGAGGTACATATACTGCAGCAGGACCAGGGAGGGAGAAGATCACATGATTATCTTACAACTTTTATAAAATTAATAATAAACGTAAAGAACAGAATATGAACAAAAACTATGATAATATAATACTTTAAGAAAAATAATGTTATTATTTACAGGCAAACCAGATATAAAAATGAAATGGCCCTTAACCGTTGATTCTTTAGGGATTAATGGGCTAGGACATGTAAAAGTATTATTCAGAAAATATATTATATACAGTTCCAAGTGTATATCACCGTAACTTAATCACTGTAGCTATGAATGTTCAATGAGGACGGAGGCTATGTTAAATAGCTCTTCTAAAATACGTCTGTTGGTGTGAGGGGCGGAGTAAGAGTGCCTGCAGTAGCCGGCTTCTATGACCTGACCTAGCATTTTAGGGCCTCGCCTCAAGAGACTTACCCATCACGTGATGTGACCATATCACCTCATAGCCAGTGGAAAGTTACAGGGGGTGATATGATTATATAAACTCAAAGCACTGCCCAACATTTATATAAAATCTAAGGGGCTAATACAAAAAAAACATTTTATTTAAGAAATGGTACAAACTCATAACGTCATCCTTCAGCGGAAAATTTATGACGGCAACTTGGCGAGAAAATGAGGGAAGGATGTGACAGCCACCGAGGACCTGTCTTAAAGACAACCGCATATTGTCTCAGACCAACACACAGTTCTTGCCATTCACCTAAATTCTTACCCGTAAGTTACATAGGAAAGAGAAGGAGAAATATATACCTGAACATAATAATCAATTTAGAAGTATGAGGAAGAAGAAAAGAGGATTTATTGAAGCGATATGAATGAGCCAGCGAGTCACGGAGGCCAACTAGGGTGAGGCGGCCAGTAGTGTCTCCCGAGGCCGCCACTAAGTCACCGCCTCTCTCTAATTCACGGATCTGACTCACAACACTTCGCTGTATCCTCCCGCCAGAGTTCAGGTGATACGTCATGCCAGGGGCTAACAGTGAGTCGAGTAAGGCCAACTACTTCCTTCTGATTATGTGAACACGCACTCAACACTCTCTCGTGTTCTTAACGCAACGAATTATATTACTGACCATCATTACCCGCCAAAAGTGTATCACTAATTGGGCTATAAGTAGAGTTTGATTTGTGTTAATCTTTAAGTTTCCAGAACAAAGATTGTACACTGTAGGTGCAGATCAGTGGTGGGTCTGGAGGCTACTGCAGGTGCAGGGTCTGGAGGCTACTGTAGGTGCAGGTCAGTGGTGGGTCTCGAGGCTACTGTAGGTGCAAGTCAGTGGTGGGTCTGGAGGCTACTGTAGGTGATGGGTCTGGAGGCTACTGTAGGTGCAGGGTCTGGAGGCTACTGTAGGTGCAGGTCAGTGGTGGGTCTCGAGGCTACTGTAGGTGCAGGTCAGTGGTGGGTCTGGAGGCTACTCTAGGTGCAGGTCAGTGGTAGGTCTGGAGGCTACTGTAGGTGCAGGTCAATGGTGGGTCTCGAGGCTACTGTAGATTGCAGGTCAGTGGTGGATCTGGAGGCTACTCTAGGTGCAGGTCAGTGGTAGGCCTGGAGGCTACTGTAGGTGCAGGTCAGTTGTGGACTAAAGTAGGTACAGGTCAGTGGTGGGTTACTGTAGGTGCAGGTCAGTTGTGGGTTACTGTAGGTGTAGGTGAGTGGTGGGTTACTGTAGGTGCAGGTGAACCGGCTGGTTAATTCCATGTTAACCAGGTTGGTTCATGTATATTATATTGGGCTTTAGTAACGAAACCCAATTGAAGTTTCTTCTTTTATTAAAAAGTATTGTTTGTATAATTCCTGACTGTAGATCAACCGTAACTTCCACTATTTATGAGCGTGAAGAGAGAGGACGGAGGCTATGTAAAGAGACCGTATAATCAACGTCCGTTCGATGTAAGATTGTGAGTGAGACTTTTAGTAGTGAACCATCGAGGGAGAACGGAATAGGTACATCGTTCTCCGTCGAGGGAAGACGGAGCCATCCACTGCGGTTCTCACATAACGTCTTCCTCTAGTCAAGGATATCAAGCTACTGCTCGCTTTAGGTGGCCAGAGAGCCGGCTACTTAAGACCTTAGCTCAGCATAATATGACGCAGCTTCCCGTGGGCACACCGTATCACGTGCACTGAACATGTAACCTCATAACTAGTGGAAAGTTACATGGGGTGAATCAGTATATAGATCAAATGTAATTAACCCATTTATATAATTCTTCTGTTTATGAAACATGGGCCATTACACAGGTCAGTGGTGGGTCTCCAGGCGATTGTAGGTGCAGGTAAGTGGTGGGTTACTGTAGGTGCAGGTCAGTGGCGGGTTACTGTAGGTGCAGGTCAGTGGTTGGTTACTGTAGGTGCAGGTCAGTGGTGGGTTACTGTAGGTGCAGGTCAGTGGTGGGTTACTGTAGGTGCAGGTCAGTGGTGGGTTACTGTAAGTGCAGGTCAGTGGTGGGTTACTGTAGGTGCAGGTCAGTGGTGGGTTACTGTAGGTGCAGGTCAGTGGTGGGTTACTGTAGGTGCAAGTCAGTTGTGGGTTACTGTAGGTGTGGGTCAGTGGTGGGTTACTGTAGGTGCAGGTCAGTGGTGGGTTACTATATGTGCAGGTCAGTTGTGGGTTACTGTAGGTGCAGGTCAGTGGTGGGTTACTATATGTACAGGTCAGTTGTGGGTTACTGTAGGTGTAGGTTAGTGGTGGGTTATTGTAGGTGCAAGTCAGTTGTGGGTTACTGTAGGTGCAGGTCAGTGGCGGGTTACTGTAGGTGCAGGTCAGTGGTGGGTTACTGTAGGTGCAGGTCAGTTGTTGGTTACTGTAGGTGTAGGTCAGTGATGTGTTACTGTAGGTGTAGGTCAGTGGTGGGTCTCCAGGCTCCAGAAATAACCTGTGTCATGTGTCCAGTGGACCCTCAAGCCACGACGGTGTGTGTAGCCCACATAACTGAGGCAAATGGACGGGGATAATCTCTAGTTAGTTTTTCATGATGGTGGTGGCCGGATATCTGCCCATAATAACACAGTGGCCGGGTTCATATTTTATATCCGGAGACGTACAGGTTTCAACGTCCTAATTCTCAGTGGGTTCTGACGTCGCCAGATATATAAGACCTCAAATAACAGTGATGGTGGATCATTCTTAATAACTTGTATATGTTGACAATTTGTCAACTATTACCAATATAACTTTCTTACATCATGTAAGTGATTGTGGTGTACCAACTGTTGTTAAGAAACAAAAAGGAAATGATTTAGTCGTGTTAATATTATTGTGGCTCGCTGACTGTTGCCAGTTATTAGTGGTGTTTGTATGTTGTCAGTTAAGAGTCATTGTTTTATACCGCATGTCAACTGTTGCCAGCTGCTGGTGGGTGTATATGATAACTGTTGCCAGCTGATGGTGGGTGTATATGTCAACTGTTGCCAGCTGCTGAATATGGGTGTATATATCAACTGTTGCTTGCTGCTGCTGGTGGGTGTCTAATATAATTTAACTGTTGCCAGCTGTTATTAGTGGTTTCATTATAAGTATATTATTGCTAGGTACTGGTAATGGTAGTTTGATTATATTAACTGTTATCAGCTGCTGATGGTGGGTGTATATATACTGTATATATATATATATATATATCTTGATAAAATCACACGGGAGAATGGAAACAACGGAGTACCTTAGCTTTCGTCTTTATTCAAGACATCTTCAGAGGCATTGTGGATTTACATGAAATATATATATATATATATATATATATATATATATATATATATATATATATATATATATATATATATATATATATATTGTGCCTCTCTAGTCCGGCATTCTGTGGTCCGGAAACTCCCGTAGTCCGGAACGATTTTAGTTTGTCCAATAGGTAGATAGGCAGCTCTTTTTTTTTTTTTTTTTTTTTTTTTTTTTTTTTTTTTTAATTATTATTATTATTACAGGAGTATTAAATTTTTGCCCCTCAGGCCCTAATGTGGGTCAGTGACTTATTCCCGGGTGGGCTAATCCCCTTAAAAAAAAAAAAAAAGCCGCGGGAAATTAAGGTTTGTTTACATCCGGCAGTTCGACTGCTCTCTCTCTGTCTCTCTCTCTCTCTCTCTCTCTCTCTCTCTCTCTACACCATCGCCACCAATAATATAATAAAACATATCTCAGCCATATCTGCACCGAAACAGACCACACGGATGAACTACGTTATGTATACAGTAAACACTAAACTATCTTGAGAGGTGAAAGGTCAAGCTCAAGATCATCAAAAGTTCAAAGTCACATTTTTTAGAGGAAGTCTTGAACGAAGCATCTTAGAAGGTTGAGCACAGTGTAACTCTTTAATGTTTAACAATGTTTGGCCAACCATCTTGACAATGATGTTGAGGGCGTTATGTGTGACAGGTGGCGCTCTGGTGGCAGGAGTAAGTAGACTGTGTGAGAGCGCTCGTTAATTCACGCCCGCAGGATAACATGTTTCTGTACGTGGGAGGTCTTGTCACCTTATTTACTAAAACATCCTCGTAACACAGATTACTGAGGTAAATTTCAAGACAGATATTTAACCTGATTTTAATAAGGCATCGGATATTTACTTAAAGGTAATTGCAAATTAGGTAATTAATAAAGTTTAATAAATATGTCACCGACTAATTTACCTGAGAAAAGCTTAAATCACAGGTGTAAGAGTTAATGATGGAGGGACTCGAGAGCAGTAGATTCTGTCCAAGTGAATAGTTGACCTTATGGGAGAAATACTTAATTGCCCAGTCGTCAACAATGGGTGACAATGTGTTGACTTGAGACAGAGTTTGGTGACAGAAAATCATTAAGACTGTTAGAAAATAGTGAGGGAATCAGCCCTCTGCCTTACATTATCTTCCTTGCTGAGAGACTGAGAGAGGAGGTACTGTCAGCCATGTAATCTTTCTTGTTAAGTTAAATTCTTAAAGTCGCCAATTGTAACCAGTGAAGACAAAGTCGCCTATTGTAACCAGTGAAACCAAAGTCGCCTGTTGTATCCAGTGAAGCCAAAGCTGTCTTGTATGACCAGTGAAGCCAAAGTCGCCTATTGTAACCAGTGAAGCCAAAGTCGCCTATTGTAAACAGTGAAGCCAAAGTCGCTTAAAACCAAAATATAATTCACAGTAGATAAAATTTTTATTAAAATCAATACTTATCAACTATGTATTTTTATCATTACTCGCCACAACTATCCTCATCTTACACAAGACTCCGACACACTCATCATAATTCATGACTCACATCATAAGTGTAAAAGATGATATAAAAAATCTTTAAAAGCAGAATATGTTTGATAGTTCACATTTTGTCTGACTCAAGACTCTGAGAGAATTCATAACCTTCTGAAGTAAGAGAGTTGGGAGTCTCCAAGGATATTTGTCATCGATGAATCATTTTTGTTTGGCCAGAAAATGATGAACTTTTAAGGACCAAATCTGGCGTGTCTCTCACGTTTACTGATGGTCGGTAAGAGTTCCTCATTGTCAATGGTTATAAGGCATCGTATGATGGTGTGTGCGTTACGTCACTAGTTCACAGTCTGGCCAAAGCATTATGACATTCTCGGCTTTTTGTATGAAGTAACTTGAGACCGATACAGGTGTAGTAAGTTTATTGGGGTAATTAAAGGTAAAATGTAAATAGTTTACTGACTGTGAGTGTTTATTATTTACTGACCGTGGGTGTTTTCTATTTACTGACCGTGGGTGTTTACTGACCGTGGGTGTTTACTGACCGTGAGTGTTTACTAGTGTTACGAGTTGGGGATTTAGAATATAGTTAAACGTCTACCCAGATCCCAACAGGTAACAACAAAAAAAAACAAAGACAATCGGACTAAAAAAAGGGGAGACAAAGGATGCGAGTTTTCGTTGTATATAATAAAGTACCATAAATTCCTTAACAAAATATTCAGCTTATACACTACCCTTAACCAAACTTAACCTAAACACGAACAGTATATACATAGTAATAAAACATAAAACAATAGTGAAGCAATGTGGAGGGGGAAGAGGCAATACAAGATTACAAATACTTAAGTGAGGAGCTGAGATGGCTGACGAGCAAGGCTGAGTATGGTAGAAGACGGTAAATAGTCACTGTGCCGTAGGTTTCCAGGATAGGTGATCCTGTGGTCGCTTCCCAGAGTGAAGTGTCCTCTCCTCGAATTGGAGCTGACAAAGTAGACCGAGGCGGAAGTGACGCAACAACCAGGATATGGAGAAGGGAAACCCGGGAGTGGTAACTAAGACGAGCCATACTCGTGTTTCGTCCCTAGATGGCGTTGATCGTGGTGCTGGGTAGGTAGATGAAGACAATCGGTGGAGGGGTTCGTAACACTAGTTACTGACTGTAGGTGTTTACTGACTTGGATGTTTACTGACCGTGAGTGTTTACTATTTACTGACTCTGAGTGTTTACTATTTACTGACCGTGGGTGTTTACTATTTACTGACCGTGGGTGTTTACTGACTTGGATGTTTATTGACCGTGAGTGTTTACTATTTACTGACCGTGGGTGTTTACTGACTGGAATGTTTACTGACCGTGAGTGTTTACTATTTACTGACCGTGGGTGTATACTGACCGTGAGTGTTTACTATTTACTGACCGTGGGTGTTTACTATTTACTGACCGTGGGTGTTTACTGACCGTGGATGTTGACTATTTATTGACAGAGGGTGTTTACTATTTACTGACCGTGGGTGTTTACTGACTAGAATGTTTACTGACCGTGAGTGTTTACTATTTACTTACCGTGGGTGTTTACTGACCGTGAGTGTTTACTATTTACTGACCGTGGGTGTTTACTATTTACTGACCGTGGGAGTTAACTGACCGTGGATGTTGACTATTTATTGACAGTGGGTGTTTAATATTTACTGACCGTGGGTGTTTACTGACCATGGGTGTTTCCTATTTATTGACCGTGGGTGTTTACTATTTACTGACCGTGGGTGTTTACTATTTATTGACAGTGGGTGTTTACGATTTACTGACCGTGGGTGTTTACTGACCGTGAGTGTTTACTATTTACTGACCGTGGGTGTTTACTATTTATTGACCGTGGGTATTTACTATTTATTGACTGTAGGTGTTTACTATTTGCTGACCGTGGGTGTTTACTGACCATGGGTGTTGACTGTTTACTGACTGTGAGTGTTTACTATTTACTGACTGTGGGTGTTGACTATTTACTGACCGTGAGTGTTTACTATTTATTGACCGTGGGTGTTTACTGACCGTGGGTGTTGACTATTTACTGACCGTGAGTGTTTCCTATTTACTGACCGTGGGTGTTTACTATTTATTGGCTGTGGGTGTTTACTATTTATTTACCGTGCGTGTTTACTATTTATTGACCGTGGGTGTTTCCTATTTATTGACCGTGGGTGTTTACTATTTACTGACCGTGGGTGTTTACTGACCATGGGTTTTTCCTATTTATTGACCGTGGGTGTTTACTATTTACTGACCGTGGGTGTTTACTATTTATTGACAGTGGGTGTTTACAATTTACTGACCGTGGGTGTTTACTGACCGTGAGTGTTTACTATTTACTGACCGTGGGTGTTTACTATTTATTGACCGTGGGTATTTACTATTTATTGACTGTAGGTGTTTACTATTTACTGACCGTGGGTGTTTACTGACCATGGGTGTTGACTATTTACTGACTGTGAGTGTTTACTATTTACTGACTGTGGGTGTTGACTATTTACTGACCGTGAGTGTTTACTATTTATTGACCGTGGGTGTTTACTGACCGTGGGTGTTGACTCTTTACTGACTGTGAGTGTTTGCTATTTACTGACCGTGGGTGTTTACTGACCGTGGGTGTTGACTATTTACTGACCATGAGTGTTGACTATTTACTGACCGTGAGTATTTACTGACCGTGGGTGTTTACTGACCGTGGGTGTTTACAATTTACTGACCGTGGGTGTTTACTATTTACTGACCGTGGGTGTATACTATTGAATGACCATGAGTGTTTACTATTTACTGACCATGGATGTTTACTATTTACTGACCGTGGGTGTTGACTATTTACTGACCGTGGATGTTTACTATTTATTGACCGTGGGTGTTTACTATTTACTGACCGTGGGTGTTTACTGACCTTGGGGGTTTACTATTTTCTGACCGTGGGTGTTTACTATTTACTGACCGTGGGTGTTACTGACCGTGGGTGTTACTGATCATGGGTGTTTACTATTTACGGACCGTGAGTGTTGACTATTTACTGACCGTGAGTGTTTACTATTTACTGACCGTGGGTGTTTACTATTTTTGACCGTGGGTGTATATTATTTACTGACCGTGGGTGTTTACTGACCGTGAGTGTTGACAATTTACTGACCATAAGTGTTTACTATTTACTGACCGTGAGTGTTGACGATTTACTGACCGTGAGTGTTTACTATTTACTGACCGTGGGTGTTTACTATTTACTGACCGTGGGTGTTTACTATTTACTGACCGTGGGTGTTTACTATTTACTGACTGTGGGTGTTGACTATTTACTGACCGTGGGTGTTTACTATTTACCGACCGTGATTGTTGACTATTTAATGACCGTGAGTGTTGACTATTTACTGACCGTGGGTGTTCACTGACCGTGGGTGTTTACTATTTATTGGCTGTGGGTGTGTACTAGTTATTTACCGTGGGTGTGTACTATTTATTGACCGTGGGTGTTTACTATTAATTGACCGTGGCTGTTTACTATTTACTGACCGTGGGTGTTGACAATTTACTGATCGTCAGTTTTTACTCTTTACTAACCGTGGGTGTTGACTATTTATTGACCGTGGGTGTTTACTGACCGTGGGTGTTGACTACTTACTGACCGTGGGTTTTTACTTTTTACTGACCGTGAGTGTTTACTATTTACTGACCGTGAGTGTTTACAATTTACTGACCGTGAGTGTTTACTATTTATTGACCGTGGGTGTTCACTATTTACTGATCGTGGGTGGTGACTATTTAATGGCCGTGGGTGTTTACTATTTACTGACCGTGGGTGCTTACTGACAGTGGGTGTTGAATATTTACTGACCGTGAGTGTTTACTCTTTATTGACCGTTGGTGTTTACTATTTACTGACCATGAGTGTTGACTATTTACTGACCGTAAGTGTTTACTATTTACTGACCGTGGGTGTATTCTATTTACTGACCGTGAGTGTTGACCATTTACTGACCGTGAGTGTTTACTATTTACTGACCGTGGGTGTTTACTATTTACTGACCGTGAGTGTTGACTATTTACTGACCGTGGGTGATTACTGAACGTGGGTATTTACTATTTAGTGACCGTGAGTGTTTACTATTGGCTGACCGTGAGTGTTGAATATTTTCTGACCGTGAGTGTTTACTATTTACTGACCGTGGGTGTTTACTATTTACTGACTGTGGGTGTTTACTATTTACTGACCGTGGGTGTTGACTATTTACTGACCGTGAGTGTTTACTATTTACTGACCATGGGTGTTTACTATTTACTGACCGTGAGTGTTTACTATTTACTGACGGTGAGTGTTGACTATTTATTGACCATGGGTGTTTACTGACCGTGGGTGTTGACTATTTACTGACTGTGGGTGTTGACTATTTACTGACCGTGGGTGTTTACTATTTATTGACCGTGGGTGTTTACTATTTACTGTCCGTGTGTGTTGACTATGTACTGGCCGTGGGTGTTTACTATTTACTGACAGTGGGTGTTTACTATTTACTGACCGTGAGTGTTGACTATTTACTGACCGTGAGTGTTTACTATTTACTGACGGTGAGTGTTGACTATTTATTGACCGTGGGTGTTTACTGACCGTGGGTGTTGACTATTTACTGACTGTGGGTGTTGACTATTTACTGACCGTGGGTGTTTACTATTTATTGACCGTGGGTGTTTACTATTTACTGTCCGTGTGTGTTGACTATGTACTGGCCATGGGTGTTTACTATTTACTGACAGTGGGTGTTTACTATTTACTGACCGTGAGTGTTGACTATTTACTGACCGTGAGTGTTGACTATTTATTGTCCGTGGGTGTTTACTGACCGTGGGTGTTGACTATTTACTGACCGTGGGTATTTACTTTTTATTGACCGTGGGTGTTTACTATTTACTTACCGTGAGTGCTTACTGACCGTGGGTGTTTACTATTTACTGACCGTGAGTGTTTACTATTTAGTGACCGTGGGTGTTTATTTATTAATCGTGGGTGTTTACTATTTACTGACCGTGTGTGTTTACTATTTACTGACCGTGAGTGTTTACTATTTATTGGCCGTGAGTGTTTACTATTTACTGACCGTGGGTGTTTACTGACCATGGGTGTGTACTGACCGTGGGTGTTTTCTGACTGTGGGTGATGAATTTACTAACCGTGGGTTTTTTACTATTTAATGACCCTGAGTGTTTACTGTTTATTGACCGTGGGTGTTTACTATTTATTGGCTGTGGATGTTTACTATTTATTTTCCGTGGGTGTTTACTATTTACTGACCGTGGGTGTTTACTATTTACTGACCATGGGTGTTGACTATTTACTGACCGTGAGTGTTTCCTATTTACTGACCGTGGGTGTTTACTATTTACTATTTACTGACCGTGAGTGTTTACTATTTACTGACCGTGGGTGTTTACTATTTACTGACCGTGGGTGTTTACTATTTACTGACCGTGAGTGTTGACTATTTACTGACCAAGAGTGTTTCCTATTTACTGACCGTGGGTGTTTACTATTTACTGACTGTGGGTGTTTACTGACCTTGGGGTTTTACTATTTTCTGACCGTGGGTGTTTACTATTTTCTCACAGTGAGTGTTTACTATTTACTGACCGTGGGTGTTTCTGCCCGTGGGTGTTTACTATTTACTGACCGTGAGTGTTGACTATTTACTGACCGTGGGTATTGACTACTTACTGACCGTGGGTGTTTAAAATTTTTGACCATGGGTGTTTATTATTTACTGACCGTGTGTGTTTACTGACCGTGAGTGTTGACAATTTACTGACCATGAGTGTTGACAATTTACTGACCGTGAGTGTTGACTATTTACTGACCGTGAGTGTTTAATATTTACTGACCGTGGGTGTTTACTATTTACTGACTGTGGGTGTTTACTATTTATTGACCGTGGGTGTTGACTATTTACTGACCGTGAGTGTTTACTATTTGCTGACCGTGGGTGTTTACTATATACTGACCGTGGGTGTTTCCTATTTACTGACCGTGGGTGTTTACTATTTATTGGCTGTGGATGTTTACTATTTATTTTCCGTGGGTGTTTACTATTTATTGACCGTGGATTTTTACTATTTAATAACCGTTGGTGTTCACTATTTACTGACCGTGGGTGTTGACTATTTACTGACAATGAGAGTTTACTCTTTACTGACCCTGGGTGTTTACTATTTACTGACCGTGGGTGTTTACTGACCGTGGGTGTTGACTGTCCGTGGGTGTTGACTATTTCCTGACCGTGGGTGCTTACTTTTACTGACCGTGAGTGTTTACTATGTACTGACCGTGAGTGTTTACTATTTACTGACCGTGAGTGTTTAATATTTATTGACCGTGGGTGTTTACTATTTACTGATCGTGGGTGTTGACTATTTACTGACCGTGGGTGTTTGCTATTTACTGACCGTGGGTGCTTACTGACTATGGGTGTTGACTATTTACTGACCGTGAGTGTTTACTCTTTATTGACCATGAGTGTTTACTATTGGCTGACCGTGAGTGTTGACTATTTTCTGACCGTGAGTGTTTACTATTTACTGACCGTGGGTGTTTACTATTTACTGACTGTGGGTGTTTACTATTAACTGACCGTGGGTGTTGACTATTTACTGACCGTGAGTGTTTACTATTTACTGACCGTGGGTGTTTACTATTTACTGACCGTGAGTGTTTACTATTTACTGACCGTGTGTGTTTACTATTTACTGACCGTGGGTGTTCACTATTTACTGACCGTGAGTGTTTACTATTTACTGACGGTGAGTGTTGACTATTTATTGACCGTGGGTGTTTACTGTCCGTGGGTGTTGACTATTTACTGACCGTGGGTGTTTACTATTTATTGACCGTGGGTGTTTACTATTTACTGTCCGTGTGTGTTGACTATGTACTGGCCGTGGGTGTTTACTATTTACTGACCGTGGGTGTTTACTATTTACTGACCGTGAGTGTTGACTATTTACTGACCGTGAGTGTTGACTATTTATTGTCCGTGGGTGTTTACTGACCGTGGGTGTTGACTATTTACTGACCGTGGGTATTTACTTTTTATTGACCGTGGGTGTTTACTATTTACTTACCGTGAGTGTTTACTGACCGTGGGTGTTTACTATTTACTGACCGTGAGTGTTTACTATTTAGTGACCGTGGGTGTTTATTTATTAATCGTGGGTGTTTACAATTTACTGACCGTGTTTGTTTACTATTTACTGACCGTGAGCGTTTACTATTTATTGGCTGTGAGTGTTTACAATTTACTGAAAGTGGGTGTTTACTGACCATGGGTGTGTACTGACCGTGGGTGTTTTCTGACTGTGGGTGATGAATTTACTAACCGTGGGTTTTTTACTATTTAATGACCCTGAGTGTTTACTGTTTATTGACCGTGGATGTTTACTATTTACTGACCGTGGATGTTTACTATTTATTGACCGTGGGTGTTTACTATTTACTGACCGTGGGTGTTTACTATTTACTGACCATGGGTGTTGACTATTTACTGTCCGTGAGTGTTTACTATTTACTGACCGTGGGTGTTTACTATGTACTATTTACTGACCGTGAGTGTTTACTATTTACTGACCGTGGGTGTTTACCATTTACTGACCGTTGGTGTTTACTATTTACTGACCGTGAGTGTTGACTATTTACTGACCATGAGTGTTTCCTATTTACTGACCGTGGGTGTTTACTATTTATTGTCTGTGGATGTTTACTATTTATTTACCGTGGGTGTTTACTATTTATTGACCGTGGGTGTTTACTATTTACTGACCGTGGGTGTTTGCTGACCTTGGGGTTTTACTATTTTCTGACCGTGGGTGTTTACTATTTTCTCACAGTGAGTGTTTACTATTTACTGACCGTGAGTGTTACTGCCCGTGGGTGTTTACTATTTACTGACCGTGAGTGTTGACTATTTACTGACCGTGAGTGTTTACTATTTACTGACCGTGGGTGTTTACTATTTACTGACCGTGGGTGTTGACTACTTACTGACCGTGGGTGTTTACTATTTTTGACCATGGGTGTTTATTATTTACTGACCGTCGGTGTTTACTGACCGTGAGTGTTGACAATTTACTGACCATGAGTGTTGACAATTTACTGACCGTGAGTGTTGACTATTTACTGACCGTGGGTGTTTACTATTTACTGACCGTGGGTGTTTACTATTTACTGACTCTGGGTGTTTACTATTTATTGACCGTGGGTGTTGACTATTTACTGACCATGAGTGTTTACTATTTTCTGACCGTGGGTGTTTACTATTTACTGACCGTGGATGTTTACTATTTATTGGCTGTGGATGTTTACTATTTATTTGCCGTGGGTGTTTACTATTTATTGACCGTGGGTGTTGACTATTTACTGACCATGAGTGTTTACTATTTTCTGACCGTTGGTGTTCACTATTTACTGACCGTGGGTGTTGACTATTTACTGACCGTGAGTGTTTACTATTTACTGACCGTGGGTGTTTACTATTTATTGACCGTGGGTGTTTACTGACCGTGGGTGTTGACTGTCCGTGGGTGTTGACTATTTACTGACCGTGGGTGCTTACTGACCGTGGGTGTTGACTATTTACTGACCGTGAGTGTTTACTATTTACTGACCGTGGGTGTTGACTATTTATTGACCATGGGTGTTTACTGACCGTGGGTGTTGACTGACCGTGGGTGTTGACTCTTTACTGACCGTGGGTTTTTACTTTTACTGGCCGTGAGTGTTTACTATTTAATGACCGTGTGTGTTTACTTTTTACTGACCGTGAGTGTTTAATATTTATTGACCGTGGGTGTTTACTATTTACTGATCGCGGGTGTTGACTATTTACTGACCGTGGGTGTTTACTATTTACTGACCGTGGGTGCTTACTGACTATGGGTGTTGACTATTTACTGACCGTGAGTGTTTACTCTTTATTGACCGTTGGTGTTTACTATTTACTGACCATGAGTGTTGACTATTTACTGACCGTGAGTGTTTACTATTTACTGACCGTGGGTGTTTACTATTTACTGACCGTGAGTGTTGACTATTTACTGACAGTGGGTGTTTACTATTTACTGACCGTGGGTGTTTACTGACCGTGGGTGTGTACTGACCGTGGGTGTTTACTGACTGTGGGTGTTGACTTTACTGACTGTGGGTGTTTACTATTTAATGACCATGAGTGTTTACTGTTTATTGACCGTGGATGTTTACTATTTACTGACCGTGGGTGTTGACTATTTACTGACCGTGGATGTTTACTATTTACTGACCGTGCATGTTTACTATTTATTGTCCGTGGGTGTTTACTATTTACTGACCGTGAGTGTTGACTATTTACTGACCGTGAGTGTTTACTATTTACTGACCGTGGGTGTTTACTATTTACTGACCGTGGGTGTTGACTACATACTGACCGTGGGTGTTTACTATTTTTGACCGTGGGTGTTAATTATTTACTGACCGTGGGTGTTTACTGACCGTGAGTGTTGACAATTTAGTGACCATGAGTGTTTACTATTGGCTGACCGTGAGTGTTGACTATTTTCTGACCGTGAGTGTTTACTATTTACTGACCGTGGGTGTTTACTATTTACTGACTGTGGGTGTTTACTATTTACTGACCGTGGGTGTTGACTATTTACTGACCGTGAGTGTTTACTATTTACTGACCATGGGTGTTTACTATTTACTGACCGTGAGTGTTTACAATTTTCTGACCGTGGGTGTTTACTATTTACTGACCGTGGGTGTTTACTATTTACTGACCGTGAGTGTTTACTATTTACTGACGGTGAGTGTTGGCTATTTATTGACCGTGGGTGTGCACTGACCGTGGGTGTTGACTATTTACTGACCGTGGGTATTTACTTTTTATTGACCGTGGGTGTTTACTATTTACTTACCGTGAGTGTTTACTGACCATGGGTGTTTACTATTTACTGACCGAGAGTGTTTACTATTTCGTGACCGTGGGTGTTTATTTATTAATCGTGGGTGTTTACTATTTACTGACCGTGTGTGTTTACTATTTACTGACCGTGAGTGTTTACTATTTATTGGCCGTGAGTGTTTACTATTTACTGACCGTGGGTGTCTACTGACCATGGGTGTGTACTGACCGTGGGTGTTTTCTGACTGTGGGTGATGAATTTACTAACCGTGGGTTTTTTTACTATTTAATGACCCTGAGTGTTCACTGTTTATTGACCGTGGATGTTTACTATTTACTGACCGTGGATGTTTACTATTTATTGACCGTGGGTGTTTACTATTTACTGACCGTGGGTGTTTACTATTTACTGACCATGGGTGTTGACTATTTACTGACCGTGAGTGTTTACTATTTACTGACCGTGGGTGTTTACTATTTACTATTTACTGACCGTGAGTGTTTACTATTTACTGACCGTGGGTGTTTACTATTTACTGACCGTGGGTGTTTACTATATACTGACCGTGAGTGTTTCCTATTTACTAACCGTAGGTGTTTACTATTTATTGTCTGTGGATGTTTACTATATATTTAACGTGGGTGTTTACTATTTATTGACCGTGGGTGTTTACTATTTTCTGACTGTGGGTGTTTACTGACCTTGGAGTTTTACTATTTTCTGACCGTGGGTGTTTACTATTTTCTCACAGTGAGTGTTTACTATTTACTGACCGTGGGTGTTACTGCCCGTGGGTGTTTACTATTTACTGACCGTGAGTGTTGACTATTTACTGACCGTGAGTGTTTACTATTTACTGACCGTGGGTGTTTACTATTTACTGACCGTGGGTGTTGACTACTTACTGACCGTGGGTGTTTACTATTTTTGACCATGGGTGTTTATTATTTACTGACCGTGGGTGTTTACTGACCGTGAGTGTTGACAATTTACTGACCATGAGTGTTGACAATTTACTGACCGTGAGTGTTGACTATTTACTGACCGTGAGTGTTTACTATTTACTGACCGTGGGTGTTTACTATTTACTGACTGTGGGTGTTTACTATTTATTGACAGTGGGTGTTGACTATTTACTGACCGTGAGTGTTTACTATTTACTGACCGTGGGTGTTTACTATTTACTGACCGTGGGTGTTTCCTATTTACTGACCGTGGGTGTATACTATTTATTTGCTGTGGATGTTTACTATTTATTTGCCGTGGGTGTTTACTATTTATTGACCGTGGGTGTTTACTATTTAATAACCGTTGGTGTTCACTATTTACTGACCGTGGGTGTTGACTATTTACTGACCGTGAGTGTTTACTATTTACTGACCGTGGGTGTTTACTATTTATTGACCGTGGGTGTTTACTGACCGTGGGTGTTGACTGTCCGTGGGTGATGACTATTTACTGACAGTGGGTGCTTACTGACCGTGGGTGTTGACTATTTACTGACCGTGAGTGTTTACTATTTACTGACCGTGGGTGTTGACTATTTATTGACCGTGGGTGTTTACTGACCGTGGGTGTTGACTGACCGTGGGTGTTGACTATTTACTGACCGTGGGTTTTTACTTTTACTGACCGTGAGTGTTTACTATTTACTGACCGTGAGTGTTTACTATTTACTGACTGTGAGTGTTTAATATTTATTGACCGTGGGTGTTTACTATTTACTGATCGCGGGTGTTGACTATTTACTGACCGTGGGTGTTTGCTATTTACTGACCGTGGGTGCTTACTGACTATGGGTGTTGACTATTTACTGACCGTGAGTGTTTACTCTTTATTGACCATGAGTGTTTACTATTGGCTGACCGTGAGTGTTGACTATTTTCTGACCGTGAGTGTTTAGTATTTACTGACCGTGGGTGTTTACTATTTACTGACTGTGGGTGTTTACTATTTACTGACCGTGGGTGTTGACTATTTACTGACCGTGAGTGTTTACTATTTACTGACCGTGGGTGTTTACTATTTACTGACCGTGAGTGTTTACTATTTACTGACCGTGGGTGTTGACTATTTACTGACCGTGAGTGTTTACTATTTACTGACCGTGGGTGTTTACTATTTACTGACCGTGGGTGTTGACTACTTACTGACCGTGGGTGTTTACTATTTTTGACCATGGGTGTTTATTATTTACTGACCGTGGGTGTTTACTGACCGTGAGTGTTGACAATTTACTGACCATGAGTGTTGACAATTTACTGACCGTGAGTGTTGACTATTTACTGACCGTGAGTGTTTACTATTTACTGACCGTGGGTGTTTACTATTTACTGACTGTGGGTGTTTACTATTTATTGACAGTGGGTGTTGACTATTTACTGACCGTGAGTGTTTACTATTTACTGACCGTGGGTGTTTACTATTTACTGACCGTGGGTGTTTCCTATTTACTGACCGTGGGTGTTTACTATTTATTGGCTGTGGATGTTTACTATTTATTTGCCGTGGGTGTTTACTATTTATTGACCGTGGGTGTTTACTATTTAATAACCGTTGGTGTTCACTATTTACTGACCGTGGGTGTTGACTATTTACTGACCGTGAGTGTTTACTATTTACTGACCGTGGGTGTTTACTATTTATTGACCGTGGGTGTTTACTGACCGTGGGTGTTGACTGTCCGTGGGTGATGACTATTTACTGACCGTGGGTGCTTACTGACCGTGGGTGTTGACTATTTACTGACCGTGAGTGTTTACTATTTACTGACCGTGGGTGTTGACTATTTATTGACCGTGGGTGTTTACTGACCGTGGGTGTTGACTGACCGTGGGTGTTGACTATTTACTGACCGTGGGTTTTTACTTTTACTGACAGTGAGTGTTTACTATTTACTGACCGTGAGTGTTTACTATTTACTGACTGTGAGTGTTTAATATTTATTGACCGTGGGTGTTTACTATTTACTGATCGCGGGTGTTGACTATTTACTGACCGTGGGTGTTTGCTATTTACTGACCGTGGGTGCTTACTGACTATGGGTGTTGACTATTTACTGACCGTGAGTGTTTACTCTTTATTGACCATGAGTGTTTACTATTGGCTGACCGTGAGTGTTGACTATTTTCTGACCGTGAGTGTTTACTATTTACTGACCGTGGGTGTTTACTATTTACTGACTGTGGGTGTTTACTATTTACTGACCGTGGGTGTTGACTATTTACTGACCGTGAGTGTTTACTATTTACTGACCGTGGGTGTTTACTATTTACTGACCGTGAGTGTTTACTATTTACTGACCGTGGGTGTTTACTATTTACTGACCGTGGGTGTTTACTATTTACTGACCGTGAGTGTTTACTATTTACTGACGGTGAGTGTTGATTATTTATTGACCGTGGGTGTTTACTGTCCGTGGGTGTTGACTATTTACTGACCGTGGGTGCTTACTATTTATTGACCGTGGGTGTTTACTATTTACTGTCCGTGTGTGTTGACTATGTACTGGCCGTGGGTGTTTACTATTTACTGACCGTGGGTGTTTACTATTTACTGACCGTGAGTGTTGACTATTTACTGACCGTGAGTGTTGACCATTTATTGTCCGTGGGTGTTTACTGACCGTGGGTGTTGACTATTTACTGACCTTGGGTATTTACTTTTTATTGACCGTGGGTGTTTACTATTTACTTACCGTGAGTGTTTACTGACCGTGGGTGTTTACTATTTACTGACCGTGAGTGTTTACTATTTAGTGACCGTGGGTGTTTATTTATTAATCGTGGGTGTTTACTATTTACTGACCGTGTTTGTTTACTATTTACTGACCGTGAGTGTTTACTATTTATTGGCTGTGAGTGTTTACTATTTACTGAAAGTGGGTGTTTACTGACCATGGGTGTGTACTGACCGTGGGTGTTTTCTGACTGTGGGTGATGAATTTACTAACCGTGGGTTTTTTACTATTTAATGACCCTGAGTGTTTACTGTTTATTGACCGTGGATGTTTACTATTTACTGACCGTGGATGTTTACTATTTATTGACCGTGGGTGTTTACTATTTACTGACCGTGGGTGTTTACTATTTACTGACCATGGGTGTTGACTATTTACTGACCGTGTGTGTTTACTATTTACTGACCGTGGGTGTTTACTATGTACTATTTACTGACCGTGAGTGTTTACTATTTACTGACCGTGGGTGTTTACCATTTACTGACCGTTGGTGTTTACTATTTACTGACCGTGAGTGTTGACTATTTACTGACCATGAGTGTTTCCTATTTACTGACCGTGGGTGTTTACTATTTATTGTCTGTGGATGTTTACTATTTATTTACAGGTGGGTGTTTACTATTTATTGACCGTGGGTGTTTACTATTTACTGACCGTGGGTGTTTGCTGACCTTGGGGTTTTACTATTTTCTGACCGTGGGTGTTTACTATTTTCTCACAGTGAGTGTTTGCTATTTACTGACCGTGGGTGTTACTGCCCGTGGGTGTTTACTATTTACTGACCGTGAGTGTTGACTATTTACTGACCGTGAGTGTTTACTATTTACTGACTGTGGGTGTTTACTATTTACTGACCGTGGGTGTTGACTACTTACTGACCGTGGGTGTTTACTATTTTTGACCATGGGTGTTTATTATTTACTGACCGTCGGTGTTTACTGACCGTGAGTGTTGACAATTTACTGACCATGAGTGTTGACAATTTACTGACCGTGAGTGTTGACTATTTACTGACCGTGGGTGTTTACTATTTACTGACCGTGGGTGTTTACTATTTACTGACTCTGGGTGTTTACTATTTATTGACCGTGGGTGTTGACTATTTACTGACCGTGAGTGTTTACTATTTTCTGACAGTGGGTGTTTACTATTTACTGACCGTGGGTGTTTACTATTTATTGGCTGTGGATGTTTACTATTTATTTGCCGTGGGTGTTTACTATTTATTGACCGTGGGTGTTTACTATTTAATAACCGTTGGTGTTCACTATTTACTGACCGTGGGTGTTGACTATTTTCTGACCGTGAGTGTTTACTATTTACTGACCGTGGGTGTTTACTATTTATTGACCGTGGGTGTTTACTGACCGTGGGTGTTGACTGTCCGTGGGTGTTGACAATTTACTGACCGTGGGTGCTTACTGACCGTGGGTGTTGACTATTTACTGACCGTGAGTGTTTACAATTTACTGACCTTGGGTGTTGACTATTTATTGACCATGGGTGTATACTGACCGTGGTTGTTGACTGACCGTGGGTGTTGACTATTTACTGACCGTGGGTTTTTACTTTTACTGGCCGTGAGTGTTTACTATTTAATGACCGTGTGTGTTTACTTTTTACTGACCGTGAGTGTTTAATATTTATTGACCGTGGGTGTTTACTATTTACTGATCGCGGGTGTTGACTATTTACTGACCGTGGGTGTTTACTATTTACTGACCGTGGGTGCTTACTGACTATGAGTGTTGACTATTTACTGACCGTGAGTGTTTACTCTTTATTGACCGTTGGTGTTTACTATTTACTGACCATGAGTGTTGACTATTTACTGACCGTGAGTGTTTACTATTTACTGACCGTGGGTGTTTACTATTTACTGACCGTGAGTGTTGACTATTTACTGACAGTGGGTGTTTACTATTTACTGACCGTGGGTGTTTACTGACCGTGGGTGTGTACTGACCGTGGGTGTTTACTGACTGTGGGTGTTGACTTTACTGACTGTGGGTGTTTACTATTTAATGACCATGAGTGTTTACTGTATATTGACCGTGGATGTTTACTATTTACTGACCGTGGGTGTTGACTATTTACTGACCGTGGATGTTTACTATTTACTGACCGTGCATGTTTACTATTTATTGTCCGTGGGTGTTTACTATTTACTGACCGTGAGTGTTGACTATTTACTGACCGTGAGTGTTTACTATTTACTGACCGTGGGTGTTTACTATTTACTGACCGTGGGTGTTGACTACATACTGACCGTGGGTGTTTACTATTTTTGACCGTGGGTGTTAATTATTTACTGACCGAGGGTGTTTACTGACCGTGAGTGTTAACAATTTAGTGACCATGAGTGTTTACTATTGGCTGACCGTGAGTGTTGACTATTTTCTGACCGTGAGTGTTTACTATTTACTGACCGTGGGTGTTTACTATTTACTGACTGTGGGTGTTTACTATTTACTGACCGTGGGTGTTGACTATTTACTGACCGTGAGTGTTTACTATTTACTGACCATGGGTGTTTACTATTTACTGACCGTGAGTGTTTACAATTTTCTGACTGTGGGTGTTTACTATTTACTGACCGTGGGTGTTTACTATTTACTGACCGTGAGTGTTTACTATTTACTGACGGTGAGTGTTGGCTATTTATTGACCGTGGGTGTGCACTGATCGTGGGTGTTGACTATTTACTGACCGTGGGTATTTACTTTTTATTGACCGTGGGTGTTTACTATTTACTTACCGTGAGTGTTTACTGACCATGGGTGTTTACTATTTACTGACCGTGAGTGTTTACTATTTAGTGACCGTGGGTGTTTATTTATTAATCGTGGGTGTTTACTATTTACTGACCGTTTGTGTTTACTATTTACTGACCGTGAGTGTTTACTATTTATTGGCCGTGAGTGTTTACTATTTACTGACCGTGGGTGTCTACTGACCATGGGTGTGTACTGACCGTGGGTGTTTTCTGACTGTGGGTGATGAATTTACTAACCGTGGGTTTTTTACTATTTAATGACCCTGAGTGTTTACTGTTTATTGACCGTGGATGTTTACTATTTACTGACCGTGGATGTTTACTATTTATTGACCGTGGGTGTTTACTATTTACTGACCGTGGGTGTTTACTATTTACTGACCATCGGTGTTGACTATTTACTGACCGTGAGTGTTTACTATTTACTGACCGTGGGTGTTTACTATTTACTATTTACTGACCGTGAGTGTTTACTATTTACTGACCGTGGGTGTTTACTATTTTCTGACCGTGGGTGTTTACTATTTACTGACCGTGAGTGTTTACTATTTACTGACGGTGAGTGTTGACTATTTATTGACCGTGGGTGTTTACTGTCCGTGGTTGTTGACTATTTACTGACCGTGGGTGTTTACTATTTATTGACCGTGGGTGTTTACTATTTACTGTCCGTGTGTGTTGACTATGTACTGGCCGTGGGTGTTTATTATTTACTGACCGTGGGTGTTTACTATTTACTGACCGTGAGTGTTGACTATTTACTTACCGTGAGTGTTGACTATTTATTGTCCGTGGGTGTTTACTGACCGTGGGTGTTGACTATTTACTGACCGTGGGTATTTACTTTTTATTGACCGTGGGTGTTTACTATTTACTTACCGTGAGTGTTTACTGACCGTGGGTGTTTACTATTTACTGACCGTGAGTGTTTACTATTTAGTGACCGTGGGTGTTTATTTATTAATCGTGGGTGTTTACTATTTACTGACCGTGTTTGTTTACTATTTTCTGACCGTGAGTGTTTACTATTTATTGGCTGTGAGTGTTTACTATTTACTGAAAGTGGGTGTTTTCTGACCATGGGTGTGTACTGACCGTGGGTGTTTTCTGACTGTGGGTGATGAATTTACTAACCGTGGGTTTTTTACTATTTAATGACCCTGAGTGTTTACTGTTTATTGACCGTGGATGTTTACTATTTACTGACCGTGGATGTTTGCTATTTACTGACCGTGGGTGTTTACTATTTACTGACCGTGAGTGTTTACTATTTAGTGACCGTGGGTGTATATTTATTAATCGTGGGTGTTTACTATTTACTGACCGTGTTTGTTTACTATTTACTGACCGTGAGTGTTTAATATTTATTGGCTGTGAGTGTTTACTATTTACTGAAAGTGGGTGTTTTCTGACCATGGGTGTGTACTGACCGTGGGTGTTTTCTGACTGTGGGTGATGAATTTACTAACCGTGGGTTTTTTACTATTTAATGACCCTGAGTGTTTACTGTTTATTGACCGTGGATGTTTACTATTTACTGACCGTGGATGTTTACTATTTATTGACCGTGGGTGTTTACTATTTACTGACCGTGGGTGTTTACTATTTACTGACCATAGGTGTTGACTATTTACTGACCGTGAGTGTTTACTATTTACTGACCGTGGGTGTTTACTATGTACTATTTACTGACCGTGAGTGTTTGCTATTTACTGACCGTGGGTGTTTACCACTTACTGACCGTTGGTGTTTACTATTTACAGACCGTGAGTGTTGACTATTTACTGACCATGAGTGTTTCCTATTTACTGACCGTGGGTGTTTACTATTTATTGTCTGTGGATGTTTACTATTTATTTACCGTGGGTGTTTACTATTTATTGACCGTGGGTGTTTACTATTTACTGACCGTGGGTGTTTACTGACCTTGGGGGTTTACTATTTTCTGACCGTGAGTGTTTACTATTTTCTCACAGTGAGTGTTTACTATTTACTGACCGTGGGTGTTACTGCCCGTGGGTGTTTACTATTTACTGACCGTGAGTGTTGACTATTTACTGACCGTGAGTGTTTACTATTTACTGACCGTGGGTGTTTACTATTTACTGACCGTGGGTGTTGACTACTTACTGACCGTGGGTGTTTACTATTTTTGACCATGGGTGTTTATTATTTACTGACCGTGGGTGTTTACTGACCGTGAGTGTTGACAATTTACTGACCATGAGTGTTGACAATTTACTGACCGTGAGTGTTGACTATTTACTGACCGTGGGTGTTTACTATTTACTGACCGTGGGTGTTTACTATTTACTGACTCTGGGTGTTTACTATTTATTGACCGTGGGTGTTGACTATTTACTGACCGTGAGTGTTTACTATTTTCTGACCGTGGGTGTTTACTATTTACTGACCGTGGGTGTTTACTATTTATTGGCTGTGGATGTTTACTATTTATTTGCCGTGGGTGTTTACTATTTATTGACCGTGGGTGTTTACTATTTAATAACCGTTGGTGTTCACTATTTACTGACCGTGGGTGTTGACTATTTACTGACCGTGAGTGTTTACTATTTACTGACCGTGGGTGTTTACTATTTATTGACCGTGGGTGTTTACTGACCGTGGGTGTTGACTGTCCGTGGGTGTTGACTATTTACTGACCGTGGGTGCTTACTGACCGTGGGTGTTGACTATTTACTGACCGTGAGTGTTTACTATTTACTGACCGTGGGTGTTGACTATTTATTGACCATGGGTGTTTACTGACCGTGGGTGTTGACTGACCGTGGGTGTTGACTATTTACTGACCGTGGGTTTTTACTTTTACTGGCCGTGAGTGTTTACTATTTAATGACCGTGTGTGTTTACTTTTTACTGACCGTGAGTGTTTAATATTTATTGACCGTGGGTGTTTACTATTTACTGATCGCGGGTGTTGACTATTTACTGACCGTGGGTGTTTACTATTTACGGACCGTGGGTGCTTACTGACTATGAGTGTTGACTATTTACTGACCGTGAGTGTTTACTCTTTATTGACCGTTGGTGTTTACTATTTACTGACCATGAGTGTTGACTATTTACTGACAGTGGGTGTTTACTATTTACTGACCGTGGGTGTTTACTGACCGTGGGTGTGTACTGACCGTGGGTGTTTACTGACTGTGGGTGTTGACTTTACTGACTCTGGGTGTTTACTGTTTATTGACCGTGGATGTTTACTATTTACTGACCGTGGGTGTTGACTATTTACTGACCGTGGATGTTTACTATTTACTGACCGTGCATGTTTACTATTTATTGTCCGTGGGTGTTTACTATTTACTGACCGTGAGTGTTGACTATTTACTGACCGTGAGTGTTTACTATTTACTGACCGTGGGTGTTTACTATTTACTGACCGTGGGTGTTGACTACATATTGACCGTGGGTGTTTACTATTTTTGACCGTGGGTGTTAATTATTTACTGACCGTGGGTGTTTACTGACCGTGAGTGTTGACAATTTAGTGACCATGAGTGTTTACTATTGGCTGACCGTGAGTGTTGACTATTTTCTGACCGTGAGTGTTTACTATTTACTGACCGTGGGTGTTTACTATTTACTGACTGTGGGTGTTTACTATTTACTGACCGTGGGTGTTGACTATTTACTGACCGTGAGTGTTTACTATTTACTGACAATGGGTGTTTACTATTTACTGACCGTGAGTGTTTACAATTTTCTGACCGTGGGTGTTTACTATTTACTGACCGTGGGTGTTTACTATTTACTGACCGTGAGTGTTTACTATTTACTGACGGTGAGTGTTGGCTATTTATTGACCGTGGGTGTGCACTGACCGTGGGTGTTGACTATTTACTGACCGTGGGTATTTACTTTTTATTGACCGTGGGTGTTTACTATTTACTTACCGTGAGTGTTTACTGACCATGGGTGTTTACTATTTACTGACCGTGAGTGTTTACTATTTAGTGACCGTGGGTGTTTATTTATTTATCGTGGGTGTTTACTATTTACTGACCGTGTGTGTTTACTATTTACTGACCGTGAGTGTTTACTATTTATTGGCCGTGAGTGTTTACTATTTACTGACCGTGGGTGTCTACTGACCATGGGTGTGTACTGACCGTGGGTGTTTTCTGACTGTGGGTGATGAATTTACTAACCGTGGGTTTTTTACTATTTAATGACCCTGAGTGTTTACTGTTTATTGTCCGTGGATGTTTACAATTTACTGACCGTGGATGTTTACTATTTATTGACCGTGGGTGTTTACTATTTACTGACCGTGGGTGTTTACTATTTACTGACCATGGGTGTTGACTATTTACTGACCGTGAGTGTTTACTATTTACTGACCGTGGGTGTTTACTATTTACTATTTACTGACCGTGAGTGTTTACTATTTACTGACCGTGGGTGTTTACTATTTACTGACCGTGAGTGTTGACTATTTACTGACCTGGTATTTACTGTTTACTGACCGTGAGTGTTGACTATTTACTGACCATGAGTGTTTACTGAACGTGAGTGTTTCTATTTACTGACGTGGTGTTTACTATTATGACCGTAGTGTTACTGACGTGAGTGTTGACTATTTACTGACCGTGAGTGTTGACTATTTATTGACCGTGGGTGTTTATTGACCGTGGTTGTTGACTATTTACTGACCGTGGGTGTTTACTATTTATTGACCGTGGGTGTTTACTATTTACTGACCGTGGGTGTCTACTATTTGCTGACCGTGGGTGTTTACTATTTACTGACCGTGGGTGTTTACTATTTATTGACCGTGGGTGTTTACTATTTACTGACCGTGGGTGTTTACTATTTGCTGACCGTGGATGTTTACCATTTACTGACCGTGAGTGTGTACTATTTACTGACCATGAGTGTTTACTATTTACTGACCGTGGGTGTTTACTATTTACTGACCGTGGTTGTTTACTATTTACTGATCATGAGTGTTTACTGACCGTGAGTGTTGACTATTTACTGACCGTGAGTGTTTACTATTTACTGACCGTGAGTGTTTACTGAACGTGAGTGTTGACTATTTACTGACTGTGAGTGTTTACTATTTACTGACCGTGGGTGTTTACTATTTACTGACCGTGGGTGTTTACTATTTACTGACCGTGGGTGTTGACTATTTACTGACCGTGAGTGTTTCCTATTTACTGACCGTGGGTGTTTACTATTTATTGGCTGTGGATGTTTACTATTTATTTACCGTGGGTGTTTACTATTTATTGACCGTGGGTGTTTACTATTTATTAACCGTGGGTGTTTACTATTTACTGACCGTGGGTGTTGACTATTTACTGACCGTGAGTGTTTACTATTTACTGACCGTGGGTGTTGACTATTTATTGACCGTGGGTGTTTACTGACCGTGGGTGTTGACTGACCGTGGGTGTTGACTATTTACTGACCGTGGGTGTTTACTGAACTTGGGTGTTTACTATTTACTGACCGTGGGTGTTTACTATTTACTGACCGTGAGTGTTTACTATTTACTGACCGTGGGTGTTTACTGAACTAGGGGTTTACTATTTAATGACCGTGGGTGTTTACTATATTCTCACAGTGAGTGTTCACTATTTACTGACCGTGGGTGTTACTGCCCGTGGGTGTTTACTATTTACTGACCGTGAGTGTTGACTATTTACTGACCGTGAGTGTTTACTATTTACTGACCGTGGGTGTTTACTATTTACTGACCGTGGGTGTTGACTACTTAATGACCGTGTGTGCTTACTATTTTTGACCGTGGGTGTTTATTATTCACTGACCGTGGGTGTTTACTGACCGTGAGTGTTGACAATTTACTGACCATGAGTGTTTACTATTTACTGACCGTGAGTGTTTACTATTTACTGACCGTGGGTGTTGACTATTTACTGACCGTGGGTGTTTACTATTTACTGACTGTGAGTGTTTATTGACCGTGGGTGTTTACTATTTACTGACCGTGAGTGCTTACTATTTATTGACCAAGGGTGTTTAGTATTTATTAACCGTGGGTGTTTACTACTTACTGACCGTGGGAGTTTACTATTTACTGACCGTGGGTGTTTACTGACCTTGGTGGTTTACTATTTTCTGACCGTGGGTGTTTACTATTTTCTGACAGTGAGTGTTTACTATTTACTGACCGTGAGTGTTTACTATTTACTGACCGTGAGTGTTGACTATTTACTGACCGTGAGTGTTTACTATTTACTGACCGTGGGTGTTTACTATTTACTGACTGTGGGTGTTTACTATTTGCTGACCGTGGGTGTTGACTATTTACTGACCGTGAGTGTTTACTCTTTGCTGACCGTGGGTGTTTACTATTTACTGACCGTGAGTGTTTACTATTTACTGACCGTGGGTGTTTACTATTTACTGACCGTGGGTGTTTACTATTTACTGACCGTGATTGTTGACTATTTACTGACCGTGAGTGTTGACTATTTATTGACCGTGGGTGTTTACTGACCGTGGGTGTTGACTATTTACTGACCGTGGGTGTTTACTATTTATTGACCGTGGGTGTTTACTATTTACTGACCATGGGTGTTGACTATGTACTGACCGTGGGTGTTTACTATTTACTGACCGTGGGTGTTTTCTATTTACTGACCGTGAGTGTTGACTATTTACTGACCGTGAGTGTTGACTATTTATTGACCGTGGGTGTTTACTGACCGTGGGTGTTGACTATTTACTGTCTGTGGGTGTTTACTATTTACTGACCGTGAGTGTTAACTATTTAGTGACCGTGGGTGTTCAGTATTTTTTTATCGTGGGTGTTTACTATTTACTGACCGTGTGTGTTAACCATTTACTGACCGTGGGTGTTTACTGACCATGGGTGTGTACTGACCGTGGGTGTTTACTGACTGTGGGTGATGACTTTACTGAACGTGGGTGTTTACAATTTAATGACCCTGAGTGTTTACTGTTTATTGACCGTGGATGTTTACTATTTACTGACCGTGGATGTTTACTATTTATTGACCGTGAGTGTTTACTATTTTCTCACAGTGAGTGTTTACTATTTACTGACCGTGGGTGTTACTGCCCGTGGGTGTTTACTATTTACTTACCGTGAGTGTTGACTATTTACTGACCGTGAGTGTTTACTATTTACTGACCGTAAGTGTTGACTATTTATTGACCGTGGGTGTTACTGCCCGTGGGTGCTTACTATTTACTGACCGTGAGTGTTGACTATTTACTGACCATGAGTGTTTACTATTTACTGACCGTAAGTGTTTACTGACCGCGAGTGTTGACTATTTACTGACCGTGAGTGTTGACTATTTATTGACCGTGGGTGTTTACTGACCTTGGGTGTTGACTATTTACTGACCGTGGGTGTTTACTATTTATTGACCGTGGGTGTTTACTATTTTTGACCGTGGGTGTCTACTATTTGCTGACCGTGGGTGTTTACTATTTACTGACCGTGGGTATTTACTATTTATTGACCGTGGGTGTTTACTATTTATTGACCGTGGGTGTCTACTATTTGCTGACCGTGGATGTTTACTATTTCCTGACCGTGAGTGTTTACTATTTACTGACCGTGAGTGTTTACTATTTACTGACCGTGGGTGTTTACTATTTACTGACCGTGGGTGTTTACTATTTACTGATCATGAGTGTTTACTGACCGTGAGTGTTGACTATTTACTGACTGTGAGTGTTTACTATTTACTGACCGTGAGTGTTTACTGACCGTGAGTGTTGACTATTTACTGACTGTGAGTGTTTACTATTTACTGACCGTGGGTGTTTACTATTTATTGACCGTGGGTGTTTGCTATTTACTGACCGTGGGTGTTGACTATTAACTGACCGTGAGTGTTTCCTATTTACTGACCGCGGGTGTTTACTATTTATTGGCTGTGGATGTTTACTATTTATTTACCGTGGGTTTTTACTATTTTTTGACCGTGGGTGTTTACTATTTATTAACCGTGGGTGTTTACTATTTACAGACCGTGGGTGTTGACTATTTACTGACCGTGAGTGTTTACTATTTGCTGACCGTGGGTGTTTACTATTTACTGTCTGTGGGTGTTTACTATTTGCTGACCGTGGGTGTTGACTATTTACTGACCGTGAGTGTTTACTCTTTGCTGTCCGTGGGTGTTTACTATTTACTGACCGTGAGTGTTTACTATTTACTGACCGTGGGTGTTTACTATTTACTGACCGTGGGTGTTTACTATTTACTGACCGTGATTGTTGACTATTTACTGACCGTGAGTGTTGACTATTTATTGACCGTGGGTGTTTACTGACCGTGGGTGTTGACTATTTACTGACCGTGGGTGTTTACTATTTATTGACCGTGGGTGTTTACTAATTACTGACCATGGGTGTTGACTATGTACTGACCGTGGGTGTTTACTATTTACTGACTGTGGGTGTTTTCTATTTACTGACCGTGAGTGTTGACTATTTACTGACCGTGAGTGTTGACTATTTATTGACCGTGGGTGTTTACTGACCGTGGGTGTTGACTATTTACTGTCTGTGGGTGTTGACTATTTACTGACCGTGGGTATTTACTATTTATTGACCGTGGGTGTTTACTATTTACTGACCGTGAGTGTTTACTGACCGTGGGTGTTTACTATTTACTGACCGTGAGTGTTTACTATTTAGTGACCGTGGGTGTTCAGTATTTATTTATCGTGGGTGTTTACTATTTACTGACCGTGTGTGTTTACCATTTACTGACCGTGGGTGTTTACTGACCATGGGTGTGTACTGACCGTGGGTGTTAAATTGACTGTGGGTGATGACTTTACTGAACGTGGGTGTTTACAATTTAATGACCCTGAGTGTTTACTGTTTATTGACCGTGGATGTTTACTATTTACTGACCGTGGATGTTTACTATTTATTGACCGTGAGTGTTTACTATTTTCTCACAGTGAGTGTTTACTATTTACTGACCGTGGGTGTTACTGCCCGTGGGTGTTTACTATTTACTTACCGTGAGTGTTGACTATTTACTGACCGTGAGTGTTTACTATTTACTGACCGTAAGTGTTGACTATTTATTGACCGTGGGTGTTACTGCCCGTGGGTGCTTACTATTTACTGACCGTGAGTGTTGACTATTTACTGACCATGAGTGTTTACTATTTACTGACCGTAAGTGTTTACTGACCGCGAGTGTTGACTATTTACTGACCGTGAGTGTTGACTATTTATTGACCGTGGGTGTTTACTGACCTTGGGTGTTGACTATTTACTGACCGTGGGTGTTTACTATTTATTGACCGTGGGTGTTTACTATTTTTGACCGTGGGTGTCTACTATTTGCTGACCGTGGGTGTTTACTATTTACTGACCGTGGGTATTTACTATTTATTGACCGTGGGTGTTTACTATTTATTGACCGTGGGTGTCTACTATTTGCTGACCGTGGATGTTTACTATTTACTGACCGTGGGTGTTTACTATTTACTGACCGTGGGTGTTTACTATTTACTGATCATGAGTGTTTACTGACCGTGAGTGTTGACTATTTACTGACTGTGAGTGTTTACTATTTACTGACCGTGAGTGTTTACTGACCGTGAGTGTTGACTATTTACTGACTGTGAGTGTTTACTATTTACTGACCGTGGGTGTTTACTATTTATTGACCGTGGGTGTTTGCTATTTACTGACCGTGGGTGTTGACTATTTACTGACCGTGAGTGTTTCCTATTTACTGACCGCGGGTGTTTACTATTTATTGGCTGTGGATGTTTACTATTTATTTACCGTGGGTTTTTACTATTTTTTGACCGTGGGTGTTTACTACTTATTAACCGTGGGTGTTTACTATTTACAGACCGTGGGTGTTGACTATTTACTGACCGTGAGAGTTTACTATTTGCTGACCGTGGGTGTTGACTATTTATTGACCGTGGGTGTTTACTGACCGTGGGTGTTGACTGACCGTGGGTGTTGACTATTTACTGACCGTGGGTGTTTACTGAACTTGGGTGTTTACTATTTTCTGACCGTGGGTGTTTACTATTTTCTCACAGTGAGTGTTTACTATTTACTGACCGTGGGTGTTTACTGAACTTGGGGGTTTACTATTTTCTGACCGTGGGTGTTTACTATTTTCTCACAGTGAGTGTTTACTATTTACTGAACGTGGGTGTTACTGCCCGTGGGTGTTTACTATTTACTGACCGTGAGTGTTGACTATTTACTGACCGTGAGTGTTTACTATTTTCTGACCGTGGGTGTTTACTATTTACTGACCGTGGGTGTTGACTACTTAATGACCGTGTGTGTTTACTATTTTTGACCGTGGGTGTTTATTATTCACTGACCGTGGGTGTTTACTGACCGTGAGTGTTGACAATTTACTGACCATGAGTGTTTACTATTTACTGACCGTGAGTGTTTACTATTTACTGACCGTGGGTGTTGACTATTTACTGACCGTGGGTGTTTACTATTTACTGACTGTGAGTGTTTATTGACCGTGGGTGTTTGCTATTTACTGACCGTGAGTGCTTACTATTTATTGACCAAGGGTGTTTAGTATTTATTAACCGTGGGTGTTTACTACTTACTGACCGTGAGTGTTTACTATATACTGACAGTGGGTGTTTACTATTTACTGACAGAGGGTGTTTACTATTTACTGACCGTGGGTGTTTACTATTTACTGACCGTGGGTGTTTACTGACCTTGGTGGTTTACTATTTTCTGACCGTGGGTGTTTACTATTTTCTGACAGTGAGTGTTTACTATTTACTGACCGTGGGTGTTTACTGAACTTGGGGGTTTACTATTTTCTGACCGTGGGTGTTTACTATTTTCTCACAGTGAGTGTTTACTATTTACTGAACGTGGGTGTTACTGCCCGTGGGTGTTTACTATTTACTGACCGTGAGTGTTGACTATTTACTGACCGTGAGTGTTTACTATTTTCTGACCGTGGGTGTTTACTATTTACTGACCGTGGGTGTTGACTACTTAATGACCGTGTGTGTTTACTATTTTTGACCGTGGGTGTTTATTATTCACTGACCGTGGGTGTTTACTGACCGTGAGTGTTGACAATTTACTGACCATGAGTGTTTACTATTTACTGACCGTGAGTGTTTACTATTTACTGACCGTGGGTGTTGACTATTTACTGACCGTGGGTGTTTACTATTTACTGACTGTGAGTGTTTATTGACCGTGGGTGTTTACTATTTACTGACCGTGAGTGCTTACTATTTATTGACCAAGGGTGTTTAGTATTTATTAACCGTGGGTGTTTACTACTTACTGACCGTGAGTGTTTACTATATACTGACAGTGGGTGTTTACTATTTACTGACAGAGGGTGTTTACTATTTACTGACCGTGGGTGTTTACTATTTACTGACCGTGGGTGTTTACTGACCTTGGTGGTTTACTATTTTCTGACCGTGGGTGTTTACTATTTTCTGACAGTGAGTGTTTACTATTTACTGACCGTGAGTGTTTACTATTTACTGACCGTGAGTGTTGACTATTTACTGACCGTGAGTGTTTACTATTTACTGACCGTGAGTGTTTACTATTTACTGACCGTGGGTGTTGACTATTTATTGACCGTGGGTGTTTACTGACCGTGGGTGTTGACTGACCGTGGGTGTTGACTATTTACTGACCGTGGGTGTTTACTGAACTTGGGTGTTTACTATTTTCTGACCGTGGGTGTTTACTATTTTCTCACAGTGAGTGTTTACTATTTACTGACCGTGGGTGTTTACTGAACTTGGGGGTTTACTATTTTCTGACCGTGGGTGTTTACTATTTTCTCACAGTGAGTGTTTACTATTTACTGAACGTGGGTGTTACTGCCCGTGGGTGTTTACTATTTACTGACCGTGAGTGTTGACTATTTACTGACCGTGAGTGTTTACTATTTTCTGACCGTGGGTGTTTACTATTTACTGACCGTGGGTGTTGACTACTTAATGACCGTGTGTGTTTACTATTTTTGACCGTGGGTGTTTATTATTCACTGACCGTGGGTGTTTACTGACCGTGAGTGTTGACAATTTACTGACCATGAGTGTTTACTATTTACTGACCGTGGGTGTTGACTATTTACTGACCGTGGGTGTTTACTATTTACTGACTGTGAGTGTTTATTGACCGTGGGTGTTTACTATTTACTGACCGTGAGTGCTTACTATTTATTGACCAAGGGTGTTTAGTATTTATTAACCGTGGGTGTTTACTACTTACTGACCGTGAGTGTTTTCTATATACTGACAGTGGGTGTTTACTATTTACTGACAGAGGGTGTTTACTATTTACTGACCGTGGGTGTTTACTATTTACTGACCGTGGGTGTTTACTGACCTTGGTGGTTTACTATTTTCTGACCGTGGGTGTTTACTATTTTCTGACAGTGAGTGTTTACTATTTACTGACCGTGAGTGTTTACTCTTTACTGACCGTGGGTGTTTACTATTTACTGACCGTGAGTGTTCACTATTTACTGACCGTGGGTGTTTACTATTTACTGACCGTGGGTGTTTACTATTTACTGACCGTGATTTTTGACTATTTACTGACCGTGAGTGTTGACTATTTATTGACCGTGGGTGTTTACTGACCGTGGGTGTTGACTATTTACTGACCGTGGGTGTTTACTATTTATTGACCGTGGGTGTTTACTATTTACTGACCATGGGTGTTGACTATGTATTGACCGTGGGTGTTTACTATTTACTGACCGTGGGTGTTTACTATTTACTGACCGTGAGTGTTGACTATTTACTGACCGTGGGTGTTGACTATTTATTGACCGTGGGTGTTTACTGACCGTGGGTGTTGACTATTTACTGTCTGTGGGTGTTGACTATTTACTGACCGTGGGTATTTACTATTTATTGACCGTGGGTGTTTACTATTTACTGACCGTCAGTGTTTACTGACCGTGGGTGTTTACTATTTACTGACCGTGAGTGTTTACTATTTAGTGACCGTGGGTGTTCAGTATTTATTAATCGTGTGTGTTTACCATTTACTGACCGTGGGTGTTTACTGACAATGGGTGTGTACTGACCGTGGGTGTTTACTGACTGTGGGTGATGACTTTACTGAACGTGGGTGTTTACAATTTAATGACCCTGAGTGTTTACTGTTTATTGACCGTGGATGTTTACTATTTATTGACCGTGAGTGTTTACTATTTTCTCACAGTGAGTGTTTACTATTTACTGACCGTGGGTGTTACTGCCCGTGGGTGTTTACTATTTACTTACCGTGAGTGTTGACTATTTACTGACCGTGAGTGTTTACTATTTACTGACCGTGAGTGTTGACTATTTACTGACCGTGAGTGTTTACTATTTACTGACCGTAGGTGTTTACTATTTACTGACCGTGAGTGTTGACTATTTCCTGACCTTGGGTATTTACTGTTTATTGACCGTGAGTGTTGACTATTTACTGACCATGAGTGTTTACTGACCGTGAGTGTTGTCTATTTACTGACCGTGAGTGTTTACTATTTACTGACCGTAAGTGTTTACTGACCGTGAGTGTTGACTATTTACTGACCGTGAGTGTTGACTATTTATTGACCGTGGGTGTTTATTGACCGTGGGTGTTGACTATTTACTGACCGTGGGTGTTTACTATTTATTGACCGTGGGTGTTTACTATTTATTGACCGTGGGTGTCTACTATTTGCTGACCGTGGGTGTTTACTATTTACTGACCGTGGGTATTTACTATTTATTGACCGTGGGTGTTTACTATTTATTGACCGTGGGTGTCTACTATTTGCTGACCGTGGATGTTTACTATTTACTGACCGTGAGTGTTTACTATTTACTGACCGTGAGTGTTTACTATTTACTGACCGTGGGTGTTTACTATTTACTGACCGTGGGTGTTTACTATTTACTGATCATGAGTGTTTACTGACCGTGAGTGTTGACTATTTACTGACCGTGAGTGTTTACTATTTACTGACCGTGAGTGTTTACTGAACGTGAGTGTTGACTATTTACTGACTGTGAGTGTTTACTATTTACTGACCGTGGGTGTTTACTATTTATTGACCGTGGGTGTTTACTATTTACTGACCGTGGGTGTTGACCATTTACTGACCGTGAGTGTTTCCTATTTACTGACCGCGGGTGTTTACTATTTATTGGCTGTGGATGTTTACTATTTATTTACCGAGGGTGTTTACTATTTATTGACCCTGGATGTTTACTATTTATTAACCGTGGGTGTTTACTATTTACAGACCGTGGGTGTTGACTATTTACTGACCGTGAGTGTTTACTATTTACTGACCGTGGGTGTTGACTATTTATTGACCGTGGGTGTTTACTGACCGTGGGTGTTGACTGACCGTGGGTGTTTACTATTTACTGACCGTGGGTGTTTACTGAACTTGGGTGTTTACTATTTTCTGACCGTGGGTGTTTACTATTTTCTCACAGTGAGTGTTTACTATTTACTGACCGTGGGTGTTTACTGAACTAGGGGGTTTACTATTTTCTAACCGTGAGTGTGTACTATTTTCTCACAGTGAGTGTTCACTATTTACTGACCGTGGGTGTTACTGCCCGTGGGTGTTTACTATTTACTGACCGTGAGTGTTGACTATTTACTGACCGTGAGTGTTTACTATTTTCTGACCGTGGGTGTTTACTATTTACTGACCGTGGGTGTTGACTACTTAATGACCGTGTGTGCTTACTATTTTTGACCGTGTGTGCTTACTATTTTTGACCGTGGGTGTTTATTATTCACTGACCGTGGGTGTTTACTGACCGTGAGTGTTGACAATTTACTGACCATGAGTGTTTACTATTTACTGACCGTGAGTGTTTACTATTTACTGACCGGGGGTGTTGACTATTTACTGACCGTGGGTGTTTACTATTTACTGACTGTGAGTGTTTATTGACCGTGGGTGTTTACTATTTACTGACCGTGAGTGCTTACTATTTATTGACCAAGGGTGTTTAGTATTTATTAACCGTGGGTGTTTACTACTTACTGACCGTGAGTGTTTACTATATACTGACCGTGGGTGTTTACTATTTACTGACAGAGGGTTTTTACTATTTACTGACCGTGGGTGTTTACTGACCTTGGTGGTATACTATTTTCTGACCGTGGGTGTTTACTATTTTCTGACAGTGAGTGTTTACTATTTACTGACCGTGAGTGTTTACTATTTACTGCCCGTGAGTGTTTACTATTTACTGACCGTAAGTGTTTACTATTTATTGACCGTGGGTGTTTACTATTTACTGATCATGGGTGTTGACTATTTACTGACCGTGGGTGTTTACTATTTACTGACCATGGGTGCTTACTGACCATGGGTGTTGACTATTTACTGACCGTGAGTGTTTACTATTTATTGACCGTTGGTGTTTACTATTTACTGACCATGAGTGATGACTATTTTCTGACCGTGAGTGTTTACTATTTACTGACCGTGGGTGTTTACTATTTACTGACCGTGAGTGTTGACTATTTACTGACCGTGAGTGTTTACTATTTACTGACCGTAGGTGTTTACTATTTACTGACCGTGAGTGTTGACTATTTCCTGACCTTGGGTATTTACTGTTTATTGACCGTGAGTGTTGACTATTTACTGACCATGAGTGTTTACTGACCGTGAGTGTTGTCTATTTACTGACCGTGAGTGTTTACTATTTACTGACCGTAAGTGTTTACTGACCGTGAGTGTTGACTATTTACTGACCGTGAGTGTTGACTATTTATTGACCGTGGGTGTTTTTTGACCGTGGGTGTTGACTATTTACTGACCGTGGGTGTTTACTATTTATTGACCGTGGGTGTTTACTATTTATTGACCGTGGGTGTCTACTATTTGCTGACCGTGGGTGTTTACTATTTACTGACCGTGGGTATTTACTATTTATTGACCGTGGGTGTTTACTATTTATTGACCGTGGGTGTCTACTATTTGCTGACCGTGGATGTTTACTATTTACTGACCGTGAGTGTTTACTATTTACTGACCGTGAGTGTTTACTATTTACTGACCGTGGGTGTTTACTATTTACTGACCGTGGGTGTTTACTATTTACTGATCATGAGTGTTTACTGACCGTGAGTGTTGACTATTTACTGACCGTGAGTGTTTACTATTTACTGACCGTGAGTGTTTACTGAACGTGAGTGTTGACTATTTACTGATTGTGAGTGTTTACTATTTACTGACCGTGGGTGTTTACTATTTATTGACCGTGGGTGTTTACTATTTACTTACCGTGGGTGTTGACCATTTACTGACCGTGAGTGTTTCCTATTTACTGACCGCGGGTGTTTACTATTTATTGGCTGTGGATGTTTACTATTTATTTACCGAGGGTGTTTACTATTTATTGACCCTGGATGTTTACTATTTATTAACCGTGGGTGTTTACTATTTACAGACCGTGGGTGTTGACTATTTACTGACCGTGAGTGTTTACTATTTACTGACCGTGGGTGTTGACTATTTTTGACCGTGGGTGTTTACTGACCGTGGGTGTTGACTGACCGTGGGTGTTTACTATTTACTGACCGTGGGTGTTTACTGAACTTGGGTGTTTACTATTTTCTGACCGTGGGTGTTTACTATTTTCTCACAGTGAGTGTTTACTATTTACTGACCGTGGGTGTTTACTGAACTAGGGGGTTTACTATTTTCTGACCGTGAGTGTGTACTATTTTCTCACAGTGAGTGTTCACTATTTACTGACCGTGGGTGTTACTGCCCGTGGGTGTTTACTATTTACTGACCGTGAGTGTTGACTATTTACTGACCGTGAGTGT